>JACEVL010000353.1:365000-502500 GCA_020284085.1 Aporrectodea caliginosa
GAACCTGATAATACAGCCTAGGCTATTGGGTCGTGAACAATATCGTGTAGCCTGCAGCTAGTAGCCTACGCTTGAAAACCCGGATGAAGTTAGCTCAGACTACAAAGAAAGCCTCTTGCCAACGAGCTTCTATTAACTAACGCGTCTACTCTATAGATTCTTTCTGTGTGCTAGATTTCAACAAGCAAAGAGTTTTGGGGAGCGTACGTGAGCGCAAAAGACGAAAGTTTCACGATTTGGGGTAAGATCACTGATTGAAGCTGTAGACCTACTTCGGTTTTAGGCAATTACAAAGGACTTTCAGCACAGTAGGTCTACTGAGAAAGTGTGTGCTGCTTCGCTTCACCTTACACAAACGTTTTACGCTAACGTTTTCTCCACATTCAGATGTTAACTTCAGATAGCCTACGTTATAACTTATTCCAAAGCAAAACATGCTAGCACCGGCGAATAGGCTTTTGTGGGCACTGAAATTTTCGAAGATTTACAGTGTTTGGGGTAAATAGTGAGATTGACTATTTAAATAGAATGTTTTAATAGTAGCTGTTGAAAACTATTGAAATAGTATTTAAAACAGTAAATAGATGCGGACGATTTGCAAATACCACATGACGATTTAAAAATTATTTAGCTATTTTCAGTGTCAGTTACATATAATTATTGAGAAAGCTTGAAATTCCCTAACGTAGCAACCTTCTGTTAGTAGTTTTTGTTAACTTTGAGTAAGAGCAACTGTTCACTTTTGTCATCGGATAAGCGAATGGTGAGATTTAGTGCTGCATTACTAAACAGTGTCTCAACTGGAGAACTGGATAGGGTGGTTGGGTTGAAGCGCAGAAACGCTGACTTGATTCGTGGATGACTGCCCAGCATTTCTATAGTTCACATGACAGAAACTTCAATGAGGTTCCTCTTCCTGCATAGTTGATAATAATTATTTCATCTAACTACTTATCACTGTTACAAGCCGAATTGGATGTCAAGCGTTGTAACTGTGAGCAGCAGTAGGCCTACTCCCAGTAGTGTCGCTTTCATCATGCACGTTCTCTATTGCTTTCTGCAAAAGCATGGAGCGTCTGACTTCCGGGTTTTCAATCCAACTGAGTCTGAACTTTGGATGAGAAACTGCTGCTATGAGAAATCCACTGTTGTCAACAAGGCATCCAACTCTCTTATTGATTCCCGTTAACATGAAGTGGTTTGTACAGTGCAAGTGGCACTGCATTACCTTGATTTTGAGCTTCTGCATCGTTGGTAACACAAACTCAAGACACGACAGACAAACAGACAAACAGACAGACAGACAGACAGACATGCAGGCAGGCAGATAGGCAGAAAGACAGACAAACATACAGGCATGCAGATAAGCAGACAGACAACCCGACAGACAGACAAACAGACAGGCATGCAGATAGACAGACAGACAGGCGGGCAAACAGACAGGCGGACAGACAAGCAGGCAAACAGACAGGCAGAAAGGCAAGCAGACAGACAGACAAAGATATCAACAATTACAAAGCCAGAAAGAGATACGGTTGGAGGGGTGAGCGAGGAGCAAGAGAGACGGAATGCGAGGGGACTGAAGGCGGGAGTTATGAGCAGAGGCCGGTGTAACTTTATGTAGTCTCCTAAAACAGATTCTCCGCTGGACTGAAATAATGTCTCCCTCAGTTCCTTTCACAAATTTCATGTCATTGTTGTAACATAGGCTTCTTCTTCTTTTTCTTCTTTTGTTTCTCTGCCTTCATAGGCAGGTTCGTACGTCCAATGTCGCCATTCATCACGTTGTCTGGCTCTCTCCTTCTACTGGCTGTAATCCTCCTCCATCATCCAGTCCAACAACATCATTCTCGGTCTTCCTCTCGTCTGTTTGCCTTCCATTCTTCCCTCAATTATAGTTCTTAGGATGGAGTCTCCCCTCATAATGTGGCCCAACCATTTCTCTGTCGGCTACTGATTATGACTATTAGGGATCTTTTTCGTCCACCGCTTGTAGTATCTCTTCATTTTTTATGTGTTCTATCCAGCTGATTCTTTCCATCCTTCGCCATATCCGCATCTCGAAGGCCTCTAATCTTCTGATGTCTTCCTTCCTCAGAGTCCATGTTTCAGAGCCGTATAGCACCACACTCCGTATCATAGGTCTACATGATAATTCGTTTCGTCAGGTTTTTATTTAGCTTTCCTCTCATTAATTCCTCTCTTTTAAGTTTTATAGAAGGCATCTTTCCCATAGCTATTCTTCTCTTTATTTCTACATGACATTTTGCATAATTTGTGATTATACTTCCTAGGTAGCAGAATTTTCCGACTTGTTCCAGTTCCTTTCCATCTATGGTGATCTTTACCGTTGCTTCCTTTCCTTTGCTTATCCTCATGACCTTTGTTTTTTTATGTTTATTTTCATATCGTAATTGTGATCTGCTCAGACAAAAGGAGGCGGAAGTCGCCAATGTTAAAACTGAAGAAATTAGCTAAATCACCAATCAGGTGTAAATTTTCTAAATAAAAACCTGAAGAAACGAATTATTATGTAGACCTATGATACGGAGTGTGGTGCTATACGGCTCTGAAACATGGACTCTGAGGAAGGAAGACATCAGAAGATTAGAGGCCTTCGAGATGCGGATATGCCGTTCAAAAATAGTCATCATCATCTTAAGCGTTCCTTGATGAATGGCAAACTCCAACGGCCTAAGCCCCGTAGTGTCTACCATACGCAGAAGCGTCTCTACATTTTCATCAGGAATAATCTGACACAACTTGGTGTAACTTTGTGCAATAGATTCCTCTATGTGTGGTTGACAAAATGCAATGCAAACCAAACAATGAAACACGTTGAATTCTCCTTTCTCCGTAACAAAGACGTTGACGTCATATTTAACCATGACGTAACATACTCCCATAGATCCGTACAACGGGGCCAAAGTAAATGGATGAGTAAATATCGGTCGCTTTTTTGTTGAACGTTTGACTTCCGGAATATGTGAGAACTGAAATGAACCGTTCAGTAATTTCGACTTTGTAAGTTCATCGCAAGTTTCTAATACTCTGCATATCTCCTGACTGTCGTTACTCTTAATGGCGTTTAACCAGAATTGATATTGCGGCAGTGGCAAAACATTTGTGCCTCTGTTTTCAGAGGCTTCGTTGTAGAACATTTTAATTAGTTCCCCAAGGATAGTTTTTAAAATAAATTCAGTACCTGGGCCCAGTGGCGTAGCCAGTTATTTTTTCATGGGGGGCAGTGGGGTGGCAGCTTAAAATTATGGGGTGGCTACCGACGCCTACCGTTGGCAATTAAAGCGCGCATCGGCATCGCGAGCCGTACGCACGATAATTGAGCAATTGAACAAAATACTGAAAGTAGTCAGAAGTGTCATGACATCATTGACATGACAGCAATCACATCATTGACATGTCTTAACGTGTCTTAACTCAGTAACTTAAGAACGAAGTAAAAGTCACAATCTGAAAATAGTAGTCATAAGTGAATTTACAAATATATTTTCTTAATTTGTGTAAATTATCTTAAACCGAAGCTACAAATATCAGAATGCGAAAAGAAGTTGTTGTCTAATGATCACATGTCTAAATAATAATTGGCACTACAAATTTCACAAACCTAGAATAGATGTATTCTACTGTTTTTGTGGTTAGCAGCAAAAACTCAACAAACGTGGTCATGTTGAGAGCCTTGGCTCTCTCTGATTCAATAGAGAGCGTATACCCAAGCTACTGAGCCTCGAATCTGTCATGCTGTTTCGAAGATATAACATAACATAACATAACAAGGGTTTTAAGTGGTTCAGAAGACGTTTAGTCTGTGTTAGAACCACTGCAATTAACCTGGAACATGATTAATAGCCCAATATTCCTAGCTTCTTCTTAAAAGCTGTGATAGTGTCCACTGAGACAGTACTATCATCCAAACTATTCTACAAATCTACAACTCTTGCACTGAAGAATTTCTGCCCTAATGTCCCTTTTGGTTTCTGAAATAATTTATACCTATGTCCCCGAGTTGCCTTGTTTGGTGCTAATTCAAAAACTTCTCCTTCTGCACTGCCTCCTTTCCAGTAATAATCTTGTAGGCTTCAATTAGGTCTCCTCTGCTCCTCCTTCTCTCCAATGTTGTTAGTCCACACCTCTTCAACCTTTCTTCATATCCCAAATCCTTGTAGCCCCAAATCATTTTTGTAGCTCTTCTCTGCACCTTCTCCAGCTTTTCCATGTCCTGTTTCAGGTAGGGACTCCATACCTGGATGCAGTATTCCAACTGAGGCCTAACCAGTGATTTGTACAACCTCAATATTGTATCCTTGTCTCGGGTGACTATTGTTCTTCTTATCATGCCTAAAGTCGAGTTAGCCTTTTTGATGCTTCAGCACATTGCCTTGAGGGATTTGCACTCTTGTGCATAATCACTCCCAAGTCCCTTTCTTCCTCACTCACTTTCAACACCAGACCCCCCATTTCATATGAAAACTCGCTGTTTCTCTTCCCTATATGCATCACTGAGCACTTTTCCACATTAAAGAGCATCTGCCAGTCCTGTGACCATCTGAACATTCTTCTTAGATCTTCCCGTAGTATCTCCGCTTCTTTTTCATCTCCAACTGTCTTTATGTCTTTATTCGTTTCAGTGCAGAAAAACTTCTCTCACAAGCAGAACTGCTAACAGGTATTGTTACAGCGATCTGAGAAAGACGGTAGAGCTCATGAAATGCATCTTTGTATGGTTCTAAGAAGCTAGCCAACTGCAAAAGAGATATTGGAACTATAATATATATGGATATATAACATTCTTTATCACTCGTGCAGGGATTGGGGGGGGCAGCTGGGGTGGCAGCCCTTTCATTTGGGGCCCCCTCTGCCCCCCCCCCGTAGTTACGCCCCTGCCTGGGCCTTTAAAACTCTGCTTTAGATATTTCGAAGTCGTAAAGTTGTCGCTTTGCTTCAACCAGTTAATCAGAAACTATCATCAGTTTACATCTATGTAATCAGTCAAATGACGTCCCGTACTAAGTTGGAACCGCATGATGTGATGTATAGGGTCCTATGTACGTATTCTACCTGTGTATTTTGGTAGTCCTGCGGGAGAAATTTCGAGCCATAGTAGGCCTATTGGCGTCCGGCATTTGACGATTTCTTCGTTTTGGAAACTATCGGTCAATTGTCGTCAAACCGTCGACATCCGTTATTTCATGGGAACTGAAATGAAGCGTTCAGTAAATTTGATCAAGATTGTAAGACTCAGCATTCATTGTTAATGGCACTGAACCAGAACTGGTATAACAGCGAAGAAAAACAGTACTTCTCGTCAGATAAGTCGTTGTACGACATTTTGCGTGTTCAGTTAAGTTTTTCAAAACTAAGTTCAATTTTTGTAACTTAGGCCTACATTTTGCCATAAATTTGGCCTTTCGCATTGTTAGTCCCGTGTCTACCGTTTTGCTGTAACCAGTAAGTCATAAACTTGTCCTGATTTCGAATATCTGAAGCTAAACTGAACTCAAAACGCAGTATATTGGAACCGATTAACTTTACCTATGTCCCCGCTTCTTCCATCTACGTCTTTTTGTCGTAGATTTGGTCGATACTACGTCGAAGTTGAGAGCATTCAGAATAATATCCGGTGTTTAACAGTGACAACGATTTGTTGAAACTGTGCGGGACTAAAAGAGGATTTTTGATCACTCTAGCTTTGCCGTATGCACGCATTGCACTGGTTTCGCAAAAGTGCTGACCAACCTCTTCTGCCATTTGCTACGTCAACAAACTTACCCTTTGTACTGAAGTAAAGCAATATAACCAAGACAACGTTGCACAGCCAGTACATAGCGCTCTTGTGAGTTACTAAAAGGCGTATACGTGTCCAGTTACATACACTAATTAAGTAGTCATTGCTAATGCTAGCATAAACTTTAACGATATACGGTGCAAACGGTAAAATAAAAATGCAGATATGCGGCTTGTATGTTTGCCTATTTCAAGCATAGCCTAGGCTACTAGTTCAGAAGGATGTGAGCAAAGAGTTTTGATAAGCTGTTAGCGAATAAATGTGGACTTAAAATGACTTTTGCAAGTCTTTTGCATGACTTTTCTACTGAGCACAGTAGAAACATAAACATAACCGCACCTGCCGTGAGGATAAAGTTACGACTGAATATTTTCATTATTATAAAAGGAATATAGTCTGTTATAATAATAATTATCCAAGACCTTGTATGGCTCAACCCAGGGCCGGGTTTAGGCATGGGCTACACGGGCGCCAGCCCAGGGGCCCCCACCACTTAGGGGCCCCACCAGGTCAAATTTTATTTCTCGTCTCCCTTCACTGCATGTGTCATCGGACTAGGGAAGAGATTTTAAGAGTGACTAGACTAGTGTCACTATAGATTTGAGTGGCAGGCTTCTGAATTACCACTTTACAGGAGTCTGTACTAAAAAAATCATAGTTTTGAAATAGTATCGTTGGATTATAGTCGAGTTTCAGAGTAGTTTCGGTTTGATATTTTTCTGCCCAGCATTGATCAATTATATATTTACAATCCAGTTGACGAAAAGCCTATAGCGTCATACGAACCATTCTGCTCATGGTCTGGTTTTCTATCTATGCTTGAATCATGTAGTGATGAAAAACCTGTCACTCAGATCTATAGTCACTATAGTCACTCTTAAAATCTCAGCGAAAAACCACATAGCAATATATGGCGTCGACCTCGATGAAAATTTGGCAATGAGCTCATGCAGTTTTCTGAGTTTGTCAAATGTTTAAACACGAGACAGGGGCACGGGCCTCAACCTAAGTCTGGAGCAGTTCGTGTTACAATTAACACTTCACAAAGGTGTTAACAGTTTATTTCAAAATGAGGAAATTGTGTTAAGAATGTACTTGGTGCTCATGGTCACAAACTGGTGCTGAACCCTCATTTCCTATAAGATGAGAATAATAATAGGCCTATTGCCTATTCTTGTTTATTGATTTGATTCAAACAGACATGAACACAGTATGATTACAAGTCAGTCATAGTGTGAACGTTTGATCACAAGTTATTACAGGAGTCAAATTTAACTATTAACGAGAATCACACTGCATCGTCACCTGGCGAATGAAAGGCTAAGTCGGCCCTTGGAAGGGTAGCGGGAATCGATCCTGCGTCCGTGCTGATCTTCTGCTCTTCGTGTTAACCATTACCGTAACCTAAACCCACTCCCAAGAAGAGTTTAGGATAGGCCTAATTAAGAGCAGGCCTCGCGCAAGTATGACACATGAAAGACTTAGCCATCTTGCAGTGTTGAGCATAGAGAGTGATATTTTACGCCAATTGTATCTTAATCAGTTTATTGATGGCTTTGCCAATTGAAGAGTGAACAAAGTCTCTATTGAGCCTACTCAAATTTAGACCTACAGCTCCCTTCCCTCCCCTCTATCGCTGATATCTTATGTTCATTCTATTCTGACAAAATCTCATCCCTTCGCATCACATTACAACCTCGAGCGTTTAGACACACACTCCTCCAGCACTGATTCACTCCGCACTCCCAACCCAACTCCTCCTGCCTCCTAGTAATCGTTCCAAATTGGGCGCCCATAGGCCCCCACCACCCTAAATCCGGCCCTGGCTCAACCAAAGGGTCCATGACCTAAGATCGCAGACTGCGTAGTGGAATGTAAGGAGAGAGTAGTGGCTGAGGTAGGCAGCAGCAGTGCTCATAGTGAGGCGTTCACGAGCAAGACATTTTAAATCTTATTCTGAATTCTTCAGGAAGCCAATGCAGTTGACTGAGCGGAGTTAAGGAGTTTGAATCAGAAAATGCAAACAGAACCACGCGAGTCAGAGAATTTCAGAAGCCTGTTGACCTCAAGATCCGATTTGCCTGTACACACAGAGCTGGCATAATCGAAGCGAGAGCAGACACGAAAGCTGTCACATTTCCTTGGTAAACGCGGACATTATGTGACCTATAATTGCTCTGATATGATAGAAACAAGATTGAAAACGTTTTTATGTGAGATTGGAATGTGAGGTTACTGTCCAGAGTCATCCTAAATGTTTTGCGAGTTTTTGAGAGCGGAACAACAGTGCCATCAAGAGCAACATCAATGTAATGTCGAGAGCAGCACTAAGGTGGAGGCATACTGAGAGGCACGCCTTGCCTTTTTCAACAGATGAGAAGATGCTGTCCACCGTAAAGGCAAGCGCAGTGTCAATAGAGTGGTCTTGAAGGTGATTGGTAAGAACTAAGAACTGAAATTGAGAGATGAGGCAACGTCATCCGTATAAGTATGTCTGTGTTTAAGTATGATTCTACATAATGTGTATGTAAAATTATATATAATATATACACACGTACATATACATATATGTATGAATATATACAGACAAACTTTCATTCACTTATGCATACATACATGCATACATACATACATACATACATACATACATACATACATGCATACATACATAGAAATATACAAACACACATACCTACAATGTAGCCTGCATACATACATATATACATTTATGAAAATCTTTATTCCTATAGGATTAATGGTGCGAGCAATGCTTGGAGTTCATTTGCACATGTAATTACGGTGAAATCGATGTTGATGCATTGGACAACATAGACTGTTCGATCCACGCAGTCCTTCCACTGTGCGCATTTCCTTGTTCAACATGTACAAAAAAAGTCAAACTATGAACAAATATATGCTAGATATAATACTAGTGAGTAATTCAGCTGAGTTAATATGTTTGCCTCGCTGTCTCGTGCTACTACGTTAACGTTTTTATAGGTTTTCCAGTTAGTAGCGTGTTATTTGGACCTTGGGAGGTCGCATGTGATCGACGCGTCATCATCACTGTGGATTGGTAGAAATTTGGTATGCTTATAAGTTGCAGACACGCTTCCACTTGGACTATGTCGAGTCACACACCGAGAATTCTTGGATTCGGCTGAGGAAGATTGAGGAGAAACTTTTGGTGTTGCGTTAACTGTCAGTCACAGAGATGGGTAATCTCTTGTATCGAATTCCAACTTGATCGGCCATAATTATAGTCTCCACCGATTGCACGAAAATAAAGCGTTTAACATATTGGCAGCAGTAACCCAATAAATAAGTTTATAAATACCTTCATAAAACCTGTCTCAATAATACTTTTATTTATTGTATTGTATTGTATTCAATTTCAGAAATAGCAGCGCTTGTCTGGCGATGTCTCTCTGGTTGTGCCCCATTGTACCTCTGACATCCGCTTTCTCATTTGACCCCACGTGGAGCGCAGCGCTCCTCCGATAAAGGGTAGTTCCTTGTTCACCGGGACCGCACCTATCTCAGGCAGCGCCGGACCTTCTCGATCACTGGGCCCTCCACCTGGAATGGGCTCCCGCTCGAGCTGCGCTTACTCCCGCTGAATAATATAGGCCTAACTGTTTGTCTAAGCAGCCCCATAGTCTTTCCTATTCAGCCATGGAGCGCCTCTGAATAGGCACCTTGAAGGGGCGCTATAATAAGTTTTTGGAATGAATTAATGAATTAATGAAAATTTACAAAAAGACTATGTAAGAGGCGCTTTACAAAATTTTATGTAATAAAGGAATCAAATAATAGTTTTATATTTAAGTTGTTCGGTTCGCTTTGTTTATTTACAACAAAATTTAGTGATTATCAGAGAACAAAACATAAGTCCAAAAGAGTCAGGTTGTGTGGTCGCTTTCGGTGCCAGATCAGATTCAAAATATCAAACCGAGAAAAGAGCATGATGTTATTCTCATGTTATAGTGTAAATCGTTGGTGATGGCGCTCATTGGATGGTGAAGGAGCAGGGCGTATTGAAAAGTTCAGTTTTCAGTCATAAATGGGAAGCTTTATAGGCCTAAGCTGGTCAAGCTGGAGATTGCGGGGATTGACATGCTCTGCACTATTGTCTGCGAGCACGTTTTCTCGAACTTTCTTCTGTATTGTTAGGATTTTATGGTTTGACAAAATCTTTTAGCAAATAAAAGTGCGCTTCAATGTTTCTTCCTAATTTTTCCGTTATGTAGACCTGCGCATTGGATAAACCAAAGATGACATCCTTAATCACCAAAATCATCAATCTCTCGCTCTCCACTGGTAACTTCCCTATGGTTTTCAAGCACTCTCTCGTCTCTCCCCTTCTCAAAAAAGCAAATCTTGACAAGGAAAACCTATCTAACTACCGTCCCATCTCAAATCTTTCCTTTCTATCAAAATTAACTGAGCGAATTGTCCTTACCAGGCTCAACGACTACCTCTCTTCAAACTCACTGCTCAACCCCCACCAATCTGGCTTCACTAAACACCACTCCACAGAAACTCTACTCGTCTCTCTCTACAATAAACTGGTCTCTGCCATCAGCCATTAGCAAGTCTCCTGCCTCTGTCTCCTCGACATCTCCGCCGCATTCGACACCATTGACCACAGCCTCCTTCTTCATCGACTGTCATCTTGGTTTGGCGTCTCTGGCACTGCTCTTCAATGGTTCCAGTCCTACTTGTCTTCCAGATCCTTTTCTGTTAAAGCCTCCAGCCACTGTTCGCAACCCCTCCCACTTTCTTGTGGTGTCCCTCAAGGCTCCGTCCTGGGTCCACTGCTCTTCATTCTGTATACCACACCATTAAGCCATCTCATAAAATCCTCCTCTGTTGACCACCATCTCTACGCAGACGACACCCAACTCTACATATCCTTCTCCCCAAGCTCTTTTTCCACCTCCATTGCCAAACTACTCAATGTGGTTAACCTAGTCTCTCAATAGATGTCGTCGAACCTCCTCTGCCTGAACCCTTCCAAAACAGAATTCATCATCCTAGGCCTTCCTGACCAAATCAAGAAAATCCCTGACCCTTCAATACACCTATCCACTGACTCTTCATCTCTTACCTTCACCTCCGATGCCCCTGTCCGCAATCTTGGTGTAACCTTTGATACACATCTCTCCTTCTCTAACCACATATCTAACCTCTCACGCTCCTGCTTCATGCACATTCGTGACCTCCGCCGCATCCGACCCATGCTCGACTTCAAAACTGCCTCCACCATTGCTACCTCCATTGTCCACTCAAAGCTTGACTATTGCAATTCCCTCTTTCTCAACCTTGAATCTACCCAACTAAAGCGTCTGCAGCTCATCCAAAACTCATTAGCCAGAGCTGTCACCAGAACGCCCAAGCATCATCATATCACTCCCATCCTCAAATCCCTCCATTGGTTAAAAATCCCAGAGCGAATTCACTTCAAAGTCTTATCACTAACCTACAACTCTCTACAACACTCCCAGCCCAGATATCTTCGCGACCTCTTCACCATCCAGCCAACCCGCTCTACCAGATCTTCCTCCATTCTCACTCTCTCTCGACCTCCTGTCACTACTCATCTCAAGTTCTCCAACCGAGCAATATCCAACACTGCACCACGTCTCTGGAACGACCTACCTCCTGAATTCCGCACTTTTTCGGTTCCTCAACCATCATCTCCAATCACCAATCATCATCCGAATCAGGCTCCTCTATCCATCACCGCCAAGGCTTTCCACTCGAAACTAAGTCTCTCCTATTCAAGAACTCTTACCCCGACTCAACTGATCATCTACCTTCAAACTCTCGACCTAAACGACACCCACCTTAGCAGCTACTCTGACCCCTCTGATCCTCTGGAAACCGGACTCGGACCTCCTCGGACTACTCTTGTGGACAATCCTTCTGACTAGACGCAGCGCTCGTGAATAAGCTGGTGCCCTGCGCTTGGCATTCGAGTGGCGCTTTAGAAGTTTGGAGATTACAATTACAATTACAATTACAATTAAACGATATTTCGTATCATTATAAATACGTCACCAAGACTTTTCGTTCAATAAATATTCGCTACCGGTCACAACTTGAAACATTCAAGACATTGCTGCCTCCCATTTCGACTAGACTAAATTTTTACGCCCCTCAACAATTGTGTTTGCCACTCCAAAAATGTCAATAAAGCTTCGGGAGGCTTTAATTTCTCCTGCGCGGTTTAGACGCCGCAGATGGCATAGGCCTACTGTAACAGCTTTTATAGACTTAACAACTTAATTATGAAATACGCTATACTACGGAAAATGTTAATTTGTAATTATATATATATAGGCACATGGGCTGCCAACTTTTGATTTTGCCAGTCTGGAACGCCCGCATAACCATTTGATATGCCATTGCCAATTTACTCTGTCCACATCACTGTTTGTAACGAATACTGCGTCAGCCTTATGTGGGCTCTAAAGTCTACTGATAATAGTCGTTGAAAATTACAGTCAAATCATCAAAAGAACAACATTTGGTAAAACTGGAGATTTACACTAAGTTCCGGGACAATTTGGCATCAATCCGGGACACGGAACGTACAAGGCCTATTCCGTTACTCTCCAGCGAAATTTGGGATGGTTGGCACAAATAAGTAATAGACACACGGAAGTAGGCCTACCTTGCGCATTCAGTTTATTAAGGGCCTGTAATAAAGCTGGGTCCCAGTTTTTGTGGCGCTGAGATATTTTGGTGATTTATATAATTATAAGCATGTGTTAAAATTAAAATATATCGCACTTACCTGTAGGCCTATGCACGAACTCTAGAGGTTCACGTGCGTCCACTGAAATCCAGTTCATTAGCATAATAAACCTAAAGATCGAAGAAGTCTTGTAAGCACGTCGTGGATGATGACGATGCTGGTGAAGTTTTTGACGATGATGATTATACAGATGATGTTGTTTTGATGTTATTGATGTTATTGATGATGGTGATGATGATGATGATGGTGATGATGATGATGATGATGATAATGGTGCTATTTATGTTGTTGATGATGGTGGTGATGGTGTTAGTGATTACGATGGTAATAAGGATGATGATTATGATGATGATAAAGGCGGCGAATATAATGACAGATAGGTCTATAATAAAATTCCTATCAAAACACAAGAGGTTGCTTGGAATGTTGTTTAGCCTTTTATGAAGTGAATAGGATTTATACAAGGCAACAGGGTCTATTTTATGAGCATTTTCCCGTTGGAGACCGTCCAAATTCCTTCAGATGATGATGATGATGATGATGATGATGATGATGATGATGATGATGATGATGATGATGATGATGATGATGATGATGATGATGATGATGATGATGATGATGATGATGATGATGATGATGATGATGACAATCAACACAAATTGCTGGCAAACTTGTTTGCAACATCCAATCGACTATGCATGGAGTCTCAGGCGTTCAACAGACGTTAAACTGATAATTAATGCAATAGGCGTGTCAAAATATGGATATATATAATTATATATATAGGCTAGTAGGCCGTTAGCAATGTCGTGTAGCCTGCAGCCAGTAGCTTACGTTCGAAAGTCTCATATTGAAGTAGACTACAAGAAAGGTATAAAACCGACGAAATCTGTCTAGCCAACGAGGTTCTATTAACTAACGTGTCTACTCGATTCTTTGTGTGTGCTAGATTTCAACAAAGAAGGATTTTTTGGAACGTGAGCGCAAAAGAAGAAAAATTTAACGATTTTCGGTAAGATCAATGATTGAAGTTTTAGGCCCTTCTTTCGCTTTAAAGTAATTGCAAAGTACTTTCAGCACAATTCTAGGCTACTGAGAAAGTTTGTACTGTTCGCTTCACCTTACACTAACGTTTTATCCGATTTCAGATGTTAACTGCAGATATATCATAACCTAATCGCGAGTTTCAAGGTAAGGCGAATGCTATTTAGGTAGGATATATATATATATTTCTACATATATATTATATATATATATATATAATCATATATATATATATATATCCTACCTAAATAGCATATATATATATATATTAGCGTATAGCCCCCTTTTCCTCCTCTTTTGTGGGTTATTTTACTAACGTAAACAGCTCACGAAACGTTAGGTCCTCTTTTACGTGAGGACTTTACGTAATCGCCCTCTGAAAAATTGGGAAGTCAGCCTATTTTGGAAAATCGGTTGGCAATCGGTTGCCGGCTATCCTTTCTCCTAATACTTAACTGGGCTAAGCTTAATCTGCCCCCTGCGAATTGTAATAAAATGTTTAAATTTAGGGTATATATCTGGATAGTCCCAGGAGTCGCTAACAGAAGCGTTAGCGACTGACTTGGAGAGTTAGCGACTGACATGACTGAGTCGACCAAGTCACTCGCTTATCAAACTGACTAAGTCGCTTAGGCTTATCGACTGACTTAACGACTTGATATCGACTTCTCGGGTACCTCTATTATTTACCTAACAATAAAATGCATTCTACGGCGTACAGTAAAGTCACGTTTCGCTCACGTCATGGTTTGTGGCCAAATAAAGCGGTGGTACATCTAAATTAATAGCAAATATTGGCCTATACACCAACCAAGTCAAAATTATCAAACCATTATTGCGTACATGTAAATCAGATAAGAAACTAAAGCATGCAGCATTCAAGTCTGCCTCTCGAGGTTCAATCGCTGGTCTCGAATACGTACATCACTTCTCCGTCTTTGAAAGCAAAGTTCGACCGTACGTTACAGCAGAAAATAGCGTACGCGTACGGTACGTAATTTACTAAAAATAATAGCGTACGCGTACGGTACGTTCGTATTCCGTACGTATGAGCAGCCTTTAATATTAGTTGCTTCTCGTGACGTCACATTTTGTCTCCTCATTTTCTCGTCGTTTTTTTCTCGTCGTTATTACGTCACTTTACAGTTCTTATTTGTAGTTCCGTTTCAGCGAAGAGGTAAATTATTATTTTGTTTTTATTTTGTATAATTTGATTATTTTATCTACAGAAATAAAACATGCTTTTATTGTTAGAAAATTGACATAGAAATACACAATTCTTCACGGAATTGTTTTAAAACGTTTTCCATTCTTTAATTTGTAATGTTATTCCTTGTTAATTCTATAATAAAAAAATATAAAAATTAGCGTACGCTATTTATTAATTTAGCCAAAAAATAGCGTACGGTACGCATTTCAGCAGAAAAAATAGCGTACGTTCCGTACGTACGGTCGAACTTTGTTTGAAAGTCAAGGTAGCGTAGAAATATCCGAATCCACACGTAGGAAGATAGTCTCACGCTTAAAATTCCTCACAACTAACCGTCCAATTGACTCACAGTTGGCTCCGAATGACGATCGCTCCCAAACAACCTCGCAACAGTAATTCCAGTTGAATGTTAGTCTTTCCAAGCTTACGCCGGAACGAATGACTTAGCAATCACACTGTTTTACTCCGTTACACATCCACTTTCTCTTAACAGTAACTACAGCAGAACGACAGTCTTTCCTAACTTACGCAGGAACGATTGACTTCGAATCTCGCCATCTTACTTCATCGAATAATGTCGTGGCAACGCTTCACTACCACCGACGCTCGCAAGATTAAAGTTCGCTCGAACTCCACTTCGATCGAAACACTTTAAATCCTGGATTCACCGTGATCGCTCCTAATAAAGTCGATCCACGTATATCTCCGCAACTCAAACGATGCTGCTATTTTCTTCCTTTCTCAGCAATTCCTTTTCACCACTCTCATCACTTCAACTTACCACGTCTCAACTGTCATTACCGGTCTTTAACCGTCCCTGTGTTTCTATCCACCTAGCGTCATTGGTCGCTTAGCAACATAGCACATCACGTGACATTTAAATTACGTTTAAAAGCCTCTTACCTAATCTAATATTATATTTATGTACCGCCACTACATCTTTTATATATCGCCACTGTAATTGACTAGCTTATACTAGTATTATATTAATTAATTAGTTAAACATGGCATTTGATAAGATTTAATCGCTACAGTCCCACTGTCCATATTTAGCGCGATCCATGATTCTTCTGGACCCCGTGTAGCTAGTACATATCAATGTTTTCACTTATTTCTCTTCCGATGGTTACAGAAACAAAGATTGATTGATTGATGAATTTGATGCTAAACACTGTAAAAAGAAATCTGACAGTCTCGCATTCAATCTACTATCGCCAAGGTCGTTGTTGTAGATATTCATGCGTGAATGACTTTGACCAAGTCCTTCACGCACAACTGCTCAGCGTCATTCATGGTCTGTCGTATGAACTCAGGAAGACGATAATATCCAAATGCAGGTGTAATGTATATATTTTATGGGTCTATGCACATTGCACGTAGGCCTACGTGCGTGTTAAAAGTTCCATGTAACGAATATAATGCAGCTAAAAGGATTTTCACGCCGTTCTATTAAGACACACGACTTACTTCATACGCTAGTTCTGAATGTGTTTCAACTCTGGATACAGAAAGTGGTTCTTTGTTTTCTGCACGTTTCTCTGCAGCACAGTAACAGTAAACCTTCTGCCATCATCGACAGCACACGCGCCAAGACGGTAGACCTATAACGTTGCCTCAGTTACAATGATTTTCTCGAATAACAAATCGCTAAATTTGCCATTAGCACAAAATCGATGAGTCTTAAACTAAGTACAGTAAAGAAAGAGTACGAAACGGATTCTCTTTGACTCTGCACAGTTGCAAATGCCGGACATTGGCGTTTAAGACTCCGCTTCTGTACGGTTTCGCTCAGGTTTGATTCAAAATGACGATGATTGAACACGCAGAAACAAACCTATGCCAGTTTCTTCTGCTGCAACATAATGTAGGTTTATTGATTAACTACAGAAATCCAAAATCATCGAAGGTTTCAGACTAACTGGTCAAGATAAGAAGACAAGTGCGCGATTATAAAAATATCTGAAACATAGTTCAAAGGTTCAGTTAATGCATTTACCTAACAGGAATTATTAGAAAAGGAAATATGTCGTGCAACGAAGCCTCTGACAAAAAGTGTACAAATGTATTGCCAATGCCGCAACACCAATGCTGGTTCAACGCCATTAAGCGTGACGACAGTCAGGAGATAAGCAGAGAATTAGAAACGAGCGATGAACTTACAAAGTCAAAATTACTGAACGATTCATTTCAGTTTCCAGAAATTCCTGAAGTAAAACGTTTGACAGAAAAGCGACCGATATTTACTCATCCATTTACTTTGGCAGCGTTGTACGGATCTATGGGAGTATGTGACGTCATGGTTAAATATGACGTCGACGTCTTTGTTCAGGAGAAAGGAGAATTCAACGTGTTTCATTGTTTGGTTTGCATGGCATTCCTTCAACCCCACAACGAAGAATCCATTGCACAAAGTTACACTAAGCTCTGTAGCATTATCTCGGAGGAAAATGCAGAGACGCTTCTCCGCATGGAAGACACGACGGGGCTTAGGCCGCTGGAGTTTGCTCTTCTTCAGGGAACTCTAAAGTTGATGATGACTATTTTTGAAACACCAAAAGTATATAAGGTAAGAGAAGATATCATAGGTGTAAGAAGATATCGTTCGTATGATATCACAGAGTATGAAACAGAAGATCTTTCTTTTAAACGGAAAAATAATGTATCACCCATACAACTTCTCGCCTTCGTGGATGAAAAACATTTTTACTCAGATTTTGGACGGCATGTCTTCACGGAATCCATCATCGCAGATTGGTTCGCAAATCTGTCCAGAGCAAACGTCTCATTTTCATTTTCTGGTTTTTTTCTCCAAATTGTCTACACTTGCGCTTTTTGTGTGTATCAGTTAAACCAGATCGGCGTTGCGAATCGATACAGCAACGAAAGTAACTCTGAACTCCACCTCACAACTGAAAGAAATTATTCTAACGATTACATTCAATGCTCCGAGTATCACCCTTATAACTGGTTGAATACTAAGCGATGTCTTGAAACGTACTTGTTATTGCAGTCAGTAGCCATCGTGCTGCACGGTGTCATAATGTCTGTTCATGCAATGAAGGCTTTCAGCTCACAGTCTTCAATGTTTAAAGATGTTTCGGGAAATCGTAAGAAGCTTGCCTTTGATCTTGCTTCAGTTTGTCAACGTTCGGTTAGCTTGCTTTTCGCGATCATTGTTCTCATCGAAGTTGCTATCTATAATAACCCAACCAAAGGAAATATTTCGTTCCTGGTAGTAATGCATAGTTTTCAAACTCCTATTATTACTACTACTATACTGCACGATATGGAGATATTTAATTCCATCGGGCATATGATTCTGTACATTAAGCGAATGTTTTCCTTGATGTTTCCTTTCTTTATATTTATGTTTGGTTTTTCTAGTATGTTCTTACGTCTCTTTATAATGATGTCCGAGTTAGAAAGTACTGAAGGCTGTATCTCGCAGTTTTCTAGCTTCGTCGCTAGTTGGTACTCGACGTGTCTCATATTCTTGAACATGCTTGACGTTCGTGGTTTAAGCATTGGTTACCAGGTGGGATTTCAAACGGTCCACTTCTGCTTTGTTTTTATTTTTGGCATCCTCCTGTATAACCTGATTATTGCGCTGTTTTCAGACGAAGTCAATATAGTGTCGGAAAACAGAGAAGTTGTTTTATCTATAGATCAGTTTTGGACAGTGGGTGGGATCGATTTAATCGGGCTAAACACACCTATTGTTCGAAACATTTACATCCCTGTGAAACGGGCGTTGATTAAGAAGAACTTTGTCTGTTTGGAAGGTAAAATTTGTTTGGTTTCAGTTGACAGTGCAAAAAGTCACAGATAATCTGCGTTTTTGATAATACATAATTATTTCTCTTCTATCCTCAATAGCCAGGCCCAATCCAATTTGATTGAAGTATTCTGTTTGTCTGAAGCAGAAGGAACAACGTGTGTACGTCACAATACCCATGACGTCGCGTGTAACTTAAACTTTGTGAATCTTGTGGAGTAAAGATTATAATTTAGCTGCGGAAGTTAACGATTAATTAATCGATTAATCGTTAATTAATTGTAACGATTAAATTTATTTTTAACGATTAATCGAAGACCACCCAAATTGGTCTGTGTATACCTGCCATTTCAGTTCCGTGTGAGAGACTTTTTAACTCATCCGGTTATTTTGTCAACAAAAGACGTTACTCACTGAAACCTAGTAGTGTTGTCTAGTTTTACTGAATTTATGTTATTAAATTTATGTTATCGATGTTATTAAATAAAATTTTCTAAGTCTGTCTATTATAATGGTCTGTCGCCATTAAAGGGTTTGTTTGCGTAACTGGTTGAATGAAGATATTTGAACGAAAAAAATTTAAACAAGACTACTAATATGAACAAATAACTACTAAGAAACTAATAACTAGTACCAGATATTAAGAATACTATTAAAAGATAATCAATGAATAGGCCCTAATGTTAATTTTGTATTTGGCATTACCCATTGGGAATGCATTTAGTCAAAGTTAACTATTAATTAATCGTTAATTCTTAAAAAAGTTAATTATTAAAAATTTGTAATAGTTAACAGCCCTAAGCCCCTAATTATAATTATAGCCTTGCAAATGATGGTTGATGACTAAGGTTCATTTTGGGAAGTAGGTGGACGACACTATAAAATATCGGAATGATCGCTCTACCAACAGGGAACTACATGGTGACATTGCATTCTCGTCAGCATTTGCAAGTAATTAATGCAAACGGTTTTCAACTTGATTATTTAGTTGTCTAGTTTTACTGAATTTATGTTATTAAATTTATGTTATCGATGTTATTAAATAAAATTTTCTAAGTCTGTCTATTATATGGTCTGTCGCCATTAAAATTACATGATGGTTGTGGTTAAGCACGTATTGGATCGATTAAATTTTATAATAGTGTTGGATTGATTGGCTGTGGATAACTAGTATGTCTAGAACGCAGTCGCGACCCACCTTTCGTGTGTGTTCTACATTGGTCAATTAAAGTGTACGTCAATGCACCACTGGGCGTGAGGATGCAATGTCGCAAACCAATTGTGGCTATAATTTAGAGATTTCAGTTTTGGACTAAAAAGAGCCAAACGCCTAGGTCACCTAGAACACTCCTTTTCAACAGTCTCTGAACTTGCTAATATAGCCGATGCGAAACTTCTTTTCTCCATTACGCTACACAACCTCAAGCATGTACTTCACCAACTCCTACCTCCACTCCGACCGCTCTCCTTTCACCAGTTTAGAACTAGGGCACACAACCATACTCTCCCACCCACAGACAACTCTCAGTTAATTTACAGATCCTTATATAAAAATATTTACTTGTTTATTTAAAACATTTCTAATTAACTTTATTATCCATTATTAGGCCTACTCATGTTAGCATTTCTGAGTTGTTGTCAGACTGTTTTTCTCAATAAAACGAATATATATGTATGTATGCATGTATGAGCACTTGTTATAGCGCCCCTTCAAGATTTTTACTCAGAGGCGCTCCCGACTACAGCGCGGACACTGAATCGGAGTTTCACGCCGAAGCGCATGAGCAATTGCGAGTGAAGGACTTGCCCAGGGTCCCTACTCGGCGGCTTGAGGGTGGATTCGAACCCGCAACCCTCCAGCTGCAAGGCACCGAACATACCCCTACACCACCGCGCCTCTGAATAGAGCCCTTGAAGAGGCTCTATATAAATTCTATGATTTATTGATTGATTGATATATACTAGTCAATGAGTAGTCATACAGGTGACCTTAAGTGGCTTGACACACATTCAGATGGGTAGCAGTGGTGAAGGATCTTACCAGAGAGATTCATTGAGAAACAATGAAGGTAGTGGTCATACAGTCGCAATAGAAAAACGTGTAGGCTACACTTACTGTTACCAATTAGAACTTCAGAATTGTTCTCATCTGTATATTGGATTACAATGCATTAAATTCGAATTGATAAGCAATATTTCTTGTCCAATTGGTTATTTGGAACTTTAATCCAGCGGTGTAGGAAGCTTTCTGATTTCAATGTGATTCGATATTTTATTTCATGAATGTTTCATGTTATAAGTATCTTGAGTTTCATGGTTAATTCAACATTGACCATTGCTGAATTTATTCGTTCATCCATTCTGAGTATTTATATAGCGCCCCTTCAAGAACCTACTCAGGAGCGCTCCCAGTCCAGCCATGGCTATAGAAAAAAGACTTGAGTAACTTGTAAACCCTGTCGGATGAATCACAAGTAAAGAACGGAGCTCAAGCGGGAGGTGATTCCAGATGTAGGGCCACAACCGAAGAAGGAAGACGCTGCTTAATAGTCAGGCGAGCCCTTGGAACCATAAGCTCATCCCTCGTCGCACAGCGAAGCACCCGACCCACTGCAACGTCATACACTGCGCGTCAAAGATCACACAAGTAGGATGGAACGCAGCCAAGAACGCAACGAGAAACCAGGGCAGCAATGCTTTATGATTATCTGCTAAGACACAGGCAGCCAATGCAACACTTTATGCATGTATGCAGAGACCGGAGCGAATTTAGAAAGCCGCTCAATAAACCCAACGCAGAACCTGATCTAGTCGCCCCAGGACCTCAAAGGGAAGGCCAACAAGTGAAGAGCAACAGTGGTCAATTCGACCAGTTACGAAGGCATGCACAAGGACAACGACCGCGTCAAGAGAGAGAGAGAGAGAGACAGACAGATAGACAGACAGACAGACAGACAGTGAGAGAGAGAGATTCTCAGTGATGAACTACCTTTGCAGCTTTGACCACATATTTGTATTTGCTCAGATATGAATTTGAAGGCAGAATATCTGATCCGGATAACGATTAAGCTTACTTCAGAATGTTGACGAAGCCTCATTTAAGTGCCCATACATGTACTTATCATAACACGGCGTGATAGGCCTATATATATACAGTAACCAGAGCGATGTTCTGCATAGGCTACCACCTCCAAAAACCAGTAGTGTATACCCCGTTCCCGTTCTTGCGTCCTACACCAAGCTGACAATATTACGTGACACTTATTGACATTTATTGACAGTCATTGCTATTTAAGATGTATGTACACCTGAGTGTGGTCTGCCAGCTGGTACAATTTAGAATAAACGTACTTAGTTGTCACGGTTAGCTTCTTGGTTACGAGCATTAAGTTTACATCATGGTACTTTATGCATCTTAAATACCAGTTCGCATTCGAGGCGTGGCTATATTTAAGAGATTTACATCTCGAGTTAGAACGATTCCTGTTCTGTTCTGTTCTCAGCCATCCTCGCTTCGAGGTTCGGCCGCATCATGAACAATATTCCTCCAACGTCTCCTGTCTTCCGTCAGTCTTATCATTTCCTCCATTGTCAATCCCGTCCATTCCTTTATGTTGCCCAACCAGTTTGTTCTCGGTCTTCCTCTTTTCCGTTTTCCCGGCATTGTGCCCTGCATGATGTCTTTCTCCATGCATATTTCCTCTCTTCTCATGATGTGTCCGAAATAACCCATTTTTCTTTCCTTTACCGTCTTCAGCAGACTCCTTTCCACTCCTGCCGCCCCCAACACCCACTCATTTGTCCGCATTTCCGTCCAAGATATATTCATGATCAGTCTCAGACACTTCATCTCGAATGCCTCTATTCGTCTCTCCTCCTCCTTCCTCAGTGTCCAACTCTCACAACCATATAGAGCCACCGGCCACACCAGTGCTCTCCACAACTTTATCTTCGTTGTATTTTTTATGCCATGACTCTTCCATATCCTTTTAAGGTCTGTGGCTACTGCATAACCCTTTGCCAATCGAACTCTGATCTCTGCACCGCAATCGCTGTTTTCATTGATCGTTGAACCCAAATACGTAAATCTGTCCACCTGCTCCAGTTCCTCCTGGTTAACCCTGATGGTACATTTGGATTCCGTTGTTGTCATGACCTTCGTTTTTCCTGTATTAATCTGCATTCCATATTTCTTTCCTGCCTTATCCAGTCTCTCTATCAACATCTGTAGTTCTTCCTCCGAGTTTGTCAGTAATACAATGTCATCGGCGTATTGTAAGTTTGTCAGCCTTCTTCCCCCTATCTGCACTCCCCCTTCAAATCCCTCTAATGCTTCTCTCATCACTCTTTCCGCCAAGATGTTAAACAAACTTGGAGACAAGACGCAACCCTGTCTCACCCCACGTCTGATTCTGAATTCTTTTGATAAAGTTCCTGCCACCTTGACTCTTGCTTTTTGCTTCTTGTACAGCTGTGTTAGCAGATTTATTATGTGCCCTGGAAACCCCATTTCGATCATTGTTGTCCAGAGTGTTTCATGAGCTATTGAGTCAAAAGCATTTTTGAAATCGACGAAACACATGAAAAGGGGTTGTTGGTGTTCATTTGCTTTTTGCATAATAATTCGCAGGTTCGTGATCTGATCTCTAGTACCTCTGGCTCTCCTAAACCCAGCCTGTTCCTCCGCCACCTCTGACTCCGTCTGGTTCCTTATCCTCTCCAAAATAATCTTTAGGATAATTTTGCTAGCATGTGCAACCAAAGCCAGTGTTCTGTGATTCGAGCATTGTCTAGCGTCTCCTTTCTTTGGTATTGGAACGATTCCTAGATGGTATTAAAAATGGCGAATAGATGACATTGGTGAATGATCTGCCCTCTAAAATCACTTGGAAGCGAACGAGGTCGAGTGTTTTTGGTTGTCATAGAAAAACGTCTTGCAAGCATCATAAATGGCTGAGAAGAATCCTGCATATATCATGACGCGACAAGATACCAAACAAAGCAATCAGAGAGAGGACTGGACAAGAAGATTTAGAAAACATCATAGGAAGAGAAGATTGAAGTGGATGGGGCATGTGTGGCATATGGATGACGATGGAAGAGTCAAACAAGACTGTGTAACGTCCTGGAATTCTGGAGGAGAAGGAAGAGAGGAAGACCATGGAAGAACTGGCCGGAAACCATCAGAGATGACTTGAGATTCTTGGAGATATCGTGGGACGAGGCTGAGGAGCTGGCGATGAACAGAGACGCGTGGAGGAGATGTGTTTTCCGATGTTCAGACCTACACGGGAAGGACTAAGTACTAAGTGCAGTACATGTTGTTGTCTACAGCACCAACTTCGATTTCCTGTAATTGCGTGTCCAAATGAACGCCAAGCATTTCTCGTTTAATTAATCCTTTCGGAATAGTAAATCTGTATGTTTGCGTATGTACATGCAAGTCATACATGTATGTAACAAGGTATGCATTATTTATGCATGTATGCATACGTGCTTATATGTGTGTGTATATGGATATATGGCATAAGTATAATAAAAATAAATAAAATAATAATAATATTTATTCTTTAATGAAGCGCCTGACAAACGCATTGCACTGTACATGTGCATGTGACGATTAAACAATTCACAAGAACACAAATTACAGCAGACATAAATCGACAAAGTTGCAGTCATGCAAGGCGCAAGCTCATTGTACTTTTGCTGCCACATAAGGAATGAAGGTATGAGCTAAACTCAGGGGCCTTACGGGACTCGAACCGGGTCAGTGAGCACTTCAGGCAAGAGCGCTATCTTTTATGCCCCTCCCCATATGTATGTTGGTATGTATGCAATGCATACTGCATAGGTGTGTAACTGTGTATGCATGTATCTAGGCACGTGTAGGACAGTTCACAGCATGGATGCAGAAGAGGATAAGACAGACGAACAGGAGCATAATACATACATGCCTACATGCCTACATACATACATGCCTACATGCCTACATACATACATACATACGTAAAAACATACATTCATGAATACATACATACATACATACATATATACACAAATAAAAACATACATACATGCATACATACATACATACATACATAAAAAAATATGTGCATAGGCCTACATACATAGTTACATAAATACATAGTTACATACATACATACATACATACATACATACATACATACATATATACATATATACACACATACATACACACATACATTCACACATACATACAGTCATTACTTCAAAACTCTCAACACTATCTTGACAAGTATATTAAATTCACCTCATAGTTAATATTCAGTTCAAAACGCGGAAGAAAGCGGATATTTTTCTGAACATATTATCTCTGCAATACAATTACCTCATACATTCTGCCACAGTCAATATTACACGCATTATTGAATCCACTAGGCCTATTCCATGCGTGGTAATCCTAGTGATGCTACAGTCGACAGCTGCATATTAAATTGTCAGTTTTTATCTATAATCCTTCAGTAATAGCTGCCATTATATTCATAACACGCAGAATTGATTTAAACCGCTGAGATACTGTCTTCTAAACAAACATACTACATGTATATTAGGGTGGTTCACAAAAACCAAGTTGAAGCTGGAAACCAGGGCACCCTCTCAGTTTGTTAGACCTGTCAATAGTATTATTGAGATAAAATTTCAGCATCTTATTCCAGCTGGAAGATGGTGCTCAATGACATAGAAATATTACCACATAGTAGCATTAGCGTTAAATCTTGATGTCGTATAACTTGGTCAATAACTTAACAGTTGGTATGGAGATGAGTTTCAAATAGTTTCTGTTGTGTTATACTTACTTATTTACTTACCTACTGGTATTTTGAACAAAGTGTAAAGTTCTTGTTGGAGGTCATGGTGTCTACTTTCTGTGTTTTGGCAGACATTTTTTCAGAAGTGAATTTTCAAATTTACCATTTGCCAATGAAATTTAAGCGCCCATATTTAACACTTTAACTCTTCGGTGTGCCCAAATATTATTAGCCTGTGGGACAGGATACAATGAATCCATGGCCATTCATAATCTTCTGGAGTTGTGGAAACTCACGGACAAGGTTCAAACCTTGAGCTTTGATGTCTGTCAACACTGAGCTCTTCAATGGAGTGTGCGTTCTGCCGGAAGACAAGATAGGCCGAAAGCTCCTGTAGCTGGCCAGCCGTCACCATGTGATGATTTTAGCCACAGTATTTACTTTGTGCTGATCCATCTAATTCACCACATATTCCAATCTTCCAGACATATAAAGCTGCTTGGCAAAGTGTGATGCAGAACTGAATATCATATCCAGCACTGAGCCAAATATCATGAAACAGCATTCAGTTTTCTCAAGACGTTTACTGAAAGAAAGTCAGATTCATGGATCAGAGATGACTACCAAGAACTCATTGAGCTTAAATGGTTGTGTTGGAAGTTAACCTTCAATAATTCACTGGAGAGCCCTGGGCCAATTCACCATGCAAGTTGGATGCCAAGTTACTGTATCCATCAAAATCTACCTTTTTCGTGATCAACGTGGTATATTCAAACTAACGAAGAAGAAAGAAACTCAGATTCATCGATTTGTGCAGCTTTGTTGCCCTTCTTTACACAAAAGCATGGACAAAGGCTTCACTTGCTGCTGAAGCTCCAGGACAAGATCTGTCACTTTGGATTAATCTAGGAAAATATGATTCAGTTTACTCCGAGATCAGCGTTGCTGCCAGGAAGGCCCTAGAAACCACTTGTGGTACCTTTCAGATGAGGCTGTAGGCACTGTTCTCAGACCAACTTCCAGTAACAGATAAGGTGAATATTGTTCACAGAGTAACTGCAAAGCCTGGTGAAAGGAAGGTGAGAGGTGATGCTGCGCTACTGAAGGAGGGGGCTTGCCTGGGTGATTTTGCAACCCAGTGAAAACTGACACTGCTGTCACACCTGAAGATTAGTGATTTCTTTCTTACACTTCCACAAGAGAAGTGGATTGAGAATGAGTATTACAAACAAGGCAGAGAGAGAATTCAGCAGTTGAGAGTGGTGAAAGACCCGGCTCAGAGGTGTGTGAAGTTGTTCGAGGAATTCAACCGACTCATCATCAATGATGAAGAAGAAAATCAGTGTCTTCTCCAAGTGGTCGTGGCAAATAGGAATGCTATTTCTGCTATCTTTCTGCTATCTTTATTTATGCTATCTCTGAACACCTAAATCTTTTATGCCGTGCTTGCTTTTTTCAGTTGTGGCAATTGCGGGTAATTTCCCGTTCACTTTCACCAAATGCTGCACTTTCTGTTCTTCATGCTTTTGTTTGTAGTAGGATTGACTACTGCAGTACCATCTATGGTGGCCTCCCATTGGGCGCATTGCTCAGGTTGAGCGTGTGCTTCGTGCAGATGCTAGGCTTGTTTGTGGTTTATCTAAATTTGACGTACTCCACTGGCTTCCTGTTTCTCAGCGCATTCAATTTAGGATTTCGGCCTGGGTCTGGCGGTGCCAATTGGGAAGCGCCCCGCCGCCCCAGCCTACTTGTGTGAGTTCTCTCGCCCTACCTCAGGTTTAGCTACCCGCAGAAATCTTCGTTCTGCATCTCGTGGCGAACTTGCTGTTCCCATTGCGCGCACTTCAAAGATGCAACTTCGTGCCTTCTCAGTGGTTGGACCGACCATCTGGAATAATCTTCCTTTAGATCGGCGTGTTCTTCAAGCTGGAGACTCTGCATACACCTTTTACAAGAATTTGAAAACTGTTCTCTATCGCCGTAGTTGGGCTGGGAGCGCCTCTGATTAGGTTATCTTGGAGGGGCGCTATATAAGTCCTCTGAGTGAATGAATGAATGAATGAATGAATGAATTTGCCTCACAACAACAAAGAAGTCTGTTGTTGACGCAGTGCTGGCAGTTTCTAGACTCTAAGACTGTAGTCTTATTGAAGTCATAAAACCGGAACAATCGACGTTCATGGTCAGAACGACGTGTTTTCAAAATTTTTAGGCATTTCCAATTCTTCAAACCTATTCAAATTTTACAGTACAAGCTGACTAACTGTTCTACTATCACATGTGTTGTCAAATTACAGTAATATTTGATTTGTCGTTAAATAAAATACATTCGTACGGGAATGTATGAACGACACATTCATTTCCACAATTAGTGTCTTTTTATCGGTATCAGGCAAAGTGAGACATTCCGTGAGCACCGTCTTCCCGTTGGAATTGAAAGCTGAAATTTTGTCTAAATAATACTATTTATAGGTCTAACAAACTGAGAGGGTGCCTTGGTTTCTAGCATGCACTTGGTTTTTTACCATGTATCTGTGAGCCACCCTAATGTATATACAATCAATTCTGCAGTCAACTTATCTGGTTGTTAATGCTGCAACATGCACTGTTAATTGCCTTGTTTGCCTACTGGTGCCAACAATACGCGAGTTTTCTATTAGCATGACACCATTAGCGAAAGTGTAGCGTTGTCTAGGCAATATTGATATTCCTCTAATACACAAATCGATGACCAAAATGACCTTGCAAATGGATGACGGTGTTGCTAAGTACTTTTTGCAATTAGTGGATGCAGTAAAGCCAGAGAGATAAATTAACCTATCTGGACATGTACAGTTCGCAAAACGTATTTATAAATGACTGACATTAGTGAAAACGTTCTTAACTGCAGCACAGTCTCATCCAGTCGTACATATAACGGAATTTGAGTCTTGAAAGTACCAGAACATAATGCCTAGCTAAGCATAGCATTGTGCGCTTAGGGTAAGTGATCGGTAATTACAATTCACCTGATTGACACAAGGCGATATTTTGTAAATTTAAAAATGCTAAAGCAGAACTGAAGGGCTCAGTTATTACATTTACTTTTAACAAGCAGCATTGGAAAAGCAAAAATGTCGTACAACGAAGCATCTGACAAGAAATGTACAAATGTGTTGCATCTACCGCAATACCAATTCTGGTTCAACGCCATTAAGCGTGACGACAGTCAGGAGATATGCAGAGTATTAGAAACTTGCGATATGCATACAAAGTCGAAATTACTGAACGGTTCATTTCAGTTCCCTGAAATTCCTGAAGTCAAACGTTTGACAGAAAAGCGACCGATATTTAGTCATCCATTTACTTTGGCAGCGCTGTACGGATCTATGGGAGTTTGTGACGTCATGATAAAATATGACGTCGACGTCTTTGTTCAGGAGAAAGGAGAATTCAACGTGTTTCATTGTCTGATTTGCATTGCATTCTGTCAACCACACAACGAAGAATCCATTGCACAAAGTTACACCAAGCTTTGTAGTATAATCCCAGAAGAAAATGTAGAGACGCTTCTGCGTATG
This sequence comes from Aporrectodea caliginosa, assembly GCA_020284085.1. Lineage (NCBI taxonomy): Eukaryota > Metazoa > Annelida > Clitellata > Crassiclitellata > Lumbricidae > Aporrectodea > Aporrectodea caliginosa. Next base: position 393,947 of record JACEVL010000353.1, read on the forward strand.
GAAGACAGGACGGGGCTTAGGCCGTTGGAGTTTGCCATTCATCAGGGGACTCTTAAGTTGATGATGACTATTTTTGAAACACCAGGAATATACAAGATAAGAGAGGACATCATAGGTTTAAGAAGATATCGCTGGTATGATATCACAGAGTACGAAACAGAAAACATTTATCTGAAACGACATGTTACTAAATCACCTATGCATATTCTCGGTTTACTCGATGAAAGGCATTTCTACTCAGACTTTGGACGACATGTCTTCACCGAATCCATCATCGCAGATTGGATTCGGAAATCAGTTCAGAGCAAACGTGCCATTATCATCAGTTGGTTCGTTTTTAAACTTGTTTACACTTGTGCTTTTTGTATGTATCAGTTGAGTCAGATTAGCGTTACGAATCGATACAGCGTCGGAAAAAGTTCTGAACTGTACAATACAACTGAGAGAGATAATTTCAACGAGACCACTAATTGCGACGAAGGTCAAACGTCGATCACGCTGACTGCTAAAAGATGTCTGGAATCTTATTTGATATTACAGTCTTTATCAACGGTACTTTATGACTCTGTAGCGTTTGTTCATGGAATGAAGATTGTGGCAGCGCAATTTTTTTTGACAAGAGATTTGTCAGGGAAGCGCAAGAAAGTTGCTTTTGATATTTCCATGGCCTCTCAGCGCTTTGTTGGTTTGTTTTTTGCTATTATGGTAATGGCCGAAATAGCTATCTATAACAATCCTACGACAGAAAACGTGTCTTTTCTTACTATGATGCATCTTTTCCAAACTGCTATTATGACTAGCTCCATAATACACCACATGGAAATCTTTCATTCCATCGGACATATGGTTCTCTACATCAGGCGAATGTTGTCTATGTTGATTTATTTTATGGTGCTGTCTGAATGTTTCCTGTCTGCTTTCATGCGCCTGTTCATAATGATGTCCGAAAGAGACAGCACTGGAGGCTGTTTCTCGCAGTTCTCAGACTTAGCGGGTAGTGTATACTCGCTCGTTCTCATGTTCCTTAATACTCTTGACGTTCGCGGTTTCAGCACTGGCTCACAAGTAGGGCTGAAAGCGGTCCACATCTGCTTTGTTTTTATTGTGGGCATTCTTCTGTATAATTTACTGATTGCCCTGTTTTCAGACGAAGTCAACAAAATATCAGAAAACAAAGAGGTTCTCATATGTGTTGATTATTTGTGGACAGTTGGTGCGATGGATCACATGGCCCTGAGTACACCTTTAGTGCGAAATATGTACATTCATTTGAGAAGAGTATTTATAAAGAAACATTTTGCCTGCATAGGTGGTAAAATTTGTTTGGTGTTAGTTGACAGTGCACAACAGACAAATGTTCGAAGATCTTCATGAAGCATTATGCTTCCATGAGTGCTATTAGTTCTGCTTGTATTATGTGCTGTTGTATAGTATATTACAAAAACTTTGCGTATAATTAACGTATTTATTTAATTTTTTGGTGTGCGTTATGTTCAACAAATTGCAAAATGAAGGTATTGTTGGCAGATCATTTTCTAGACCTTGCCAGGTGATTTCTTTGCAAGCGCTCGTGAACAAGCCGGTGCCCTGCGCTTGGCTTGCGAGTGGCGCTTTAGAGGTTTGGAGATTACGATTACGATTTCTTGCGAAACCTCTGCAATTGCAAGATTCAAAAGAGTCGACTGTTGGAGTTCACATTACATATAGCCATAAGCGAAGTTCTGATAGCAATATCGATCTTTGCATGTAGTCTTTCTATGTAGGCCTATATGGTTATTTATCTTTATACGAGCCTATTTTCTAAACCTCACAAAATTCCATTTTCTTTCTCTCTGCACACTGCTGCATGATCCATGCAGGCTTATTGGCTACAGATCTAGTGAGAGGATATTATTCGTGTGACTAGATGGTGCTGGTACGATATCAAGAGCCCGAAACTGAATAAATTATCGTGACTGCAGTCCAGTACCAGATTCGTGAATGCAAATATTAGTCTGTTTAGACGGGATGTTTAGTTTTAACTTTTAAGGGAATCAATCATTCTTCGTTTGAGTCGCCGTGTCGCCATGCCATCCACAACAACTGACAAATTTTCATTACTTCGTTTTCATAAACTTTACCTAGTCCGACTGCTGTTCGCTGGCTACCAGCTGCGCAATGTGTTATTAGCATGTTTATGAATGTGTAATTGACAGCAAGCGGTGACGTTTTGAGTCGATAATAAAACATTTAAGTTATATTTCATGGATTGGTTGTAGGTACGTGGTATGTTTGACGCTATATGTTACCTGTGTCTGTTTATAGGCCTATACTGAAAACTTTGGAAGCGTTCCTGTCCGTATGCTAGGTTGCAATACATTACAATGCAACTGATTATAATGTTTTGCTTCCGTTTGGTTTATTCCTATTTTAATCCAGTTGAAACATGAGGTTTCTGATCTCCATTCGGTGCATAATTTAATTCCGTGGATGCTAATTGCATTTCAATTGGATTTCATGATTGATAGAGCACTGGAGTTTATTTAACGCGTGGTAGCATGAATTGCCTTTGTGTTTTATATATTATATGTGATATGATTCCCGCTACAGTGTTATGATGCCTAGAATTAATCTAGAACAAGTTACGATGATTCATTGTGAGGAAGAGCAATACTTTTAACCATTCATTGGTTTAGGTTTTCTGCCGTACTTGTTTCAATCAAATTTATTATGATTTTGGAACTAAACATTTTCAAGATTTTCTGTGGAAATTTTGAGACCTATATTCTGCGAAGGAATTATCAAAATCTGAACCACATTTCCATTCTGTGCTTACGAACTGAGCATGTTTGTTTATTTTGTTTATGTATTTCACTAACACTTGATCATGTTTAAATAAATCGGTAAATTGTATAAATTTTTGCAAATTGAGTTTAATGTTTACTACGATCAGATAAAATAGCATACAGAAATACATAAACTAACGAATTGTTGCATATAATTATAATTCACGTTAATATATAAATTATAAAGAAACAAACGAAGATACTGTGCCAGTTTATTATTATCAAAAAACAAACGATAGACCTACTGTCTACCGTGCCAGTTTATTTTTGTCCTTCTTGTATGGCGATTTAGATATTACGCTTTAAACAGTTTTCAGCACTGAATGCTGCAGTATGCCTAAATCAAAGAAAGCTCTAGACAGTATAACAAGCAGTAGAGTTTCTAAAACGTACATTGTTTAACAGACAACAATATACAATTAATTTGGATAAATAATAATACTCTCGCATTATAATAAATTATAGTTGCTTGGATAACACCCCAAAACTCAGTTTCTGTATAAAAGTGAAATTTAGTTCTAACAATAATTTCCTTCTAAAAGACTAAATTTCCTTAATTGAATGGTCCAACTTCAAATAAAATAAAATAGCAAATAATTATCCTTCAACTAGATAAGAACATGTTGTTGGACTATCTAAGTTAGCAGATATAGCCTAGTAGGCCTACAGTATAATGATTGACATTGATTAAGATCAAGCTAATATTAGCTCCGGACATGTGTAATAACCATGAATCTTCAGTTAACTGAACAGATCACTGCTGGCTCAAAGTCCGTCAGAAATCAGATTTACGTAGGCCTATATATATATAATTATATATACATATATAATTATATATGTATATATATAATATTCCTTTTTTTAAAATAGGGTAATCAGTCTACAAACCGCAGCCCGATACAAAACCATGAACATGGAGCTGAACAACTTTAAACGGCTAAACACATTGAATTTTACAATCATGTAGTCCTATAAACAAATAGGCCTACTGTGCAGCAGGAACAAAAAATCTAATGTAGCCTACTTTAGTCAAGCAAATTTTTTGAGGAAATTTGTTTATTGCACAAGACAAAAAAGCATTGCAGTTACAGCATTAACAGCAGTGGTTACAATGTCTGTCCAGAGGTGGCTGATCTCCAAATTTGACAAATCTAAACTCAAGTCTAGACGCACCTGTTGAATACGTTATCCATATTCGCTATTGAGATAAGCATAACATGTAAGAACATGTATGCATATGGTCAATATTACAAAACACACATTTAGCCGACTTTGGATGGCGGATCTCATAGTTCAGGTAGCGGATCTTCAGATCCGGCTGAATGTAAACCACTGATCAATAAGTACTACGCAACAGGAATAAAGAAAAGCTAATAACTGATACTATCCGTGGCACCTCTTTCTTAATTACTAATCACTACATGCGTTTGATACTTAGAAGAAGAAGAGATTTTAAGCTAGTTCTAAGATTTGAAGGTTTAGCGATTTAATTTGTCTTAGCCTCGGCATATGAGGGCAGGTGGTCAGTCCTATTGGTGGTTCAACCTTACTAGACACAGAAGGTGTATTTCAATATTATGTGAAATAAATGCGAATTGCAGGTCTATTTATCGACGCTTCTGAATATAAAGGTGCTACAGAGCAAAAGCAAAACAGTAAAGCTAACAGCGCTAACGATCAATTTACTGTAAAAAGTCCACAAACAATTACTTCCTCGATTAACATGTTAAAAAGAGCAAAACCAATCAACAGTCATTACATCTGTTACAACGAGCGTGCTATTAATAAGCGGATAATCAGTTCTATCATAAAGGGAAACTCGAATACTACTACACTGTATTCAATTAATACCACCCGTCATCATCCCAGCCACACCCTGGAATCTTTTTATGGTCCATGTGCTTCATGAGTGGGCCAGTTATTCAACCAGATTACTGCTGGTCTATCGATCCTCCTTCACGAGTGATACGTTAAGTTAATTCGGCTGGTGGTTAATAGCCACGTTCTGCATTCCTTCAACTAGTGCGTCAACCTGAACGGGCACCGGAGGGGTCATGCAAAATCCTTTGAAAGAAATACGAATTTGAGGGCTCTTAGGTTTATCAGACATCTCTTTGTATCTCTCCACCAACATTGCATCGGCAAAATTCAGTTTCATATCCGCAATATCGCGGTGTTTTACCTGGTCAACCACATCAATTGCCACACTTTCCATTCTTGCATTGCATGAAAATCCAATGCTCAGACCACGTGCAGCATCTCCCTTTGGTACATATAACCGATATGTCCGTGATGCTTGGAATGTTCGACGAAATGGCTCTCCAAGGTCATGGTCATCACCAGTAGCAATCTGGCCCATTTTCCCCTTAGGTCCTAAAGGCTTCCGAGCTAAACCAGTGACTGGAGGAATGCGGAAGCGGTCTGGAGGGTTTCCAACAGGAAAATGCACATAAAACGGACCCGATTGAGTTTTAACCCTTGTATAATTCCTATTCAGTGTCAAATAGGCCAAACAACATCCCAAACATTCTTTGTATGTATGGATAGGAAATCGATCAAATCTGTCTCTATATTTTGCAACAAACTCGTCACCAGTAGCTGCGAACCCAGGATGCATGCCTCGGTAGTCAGTACAGTTTGGATGATGTGCCATCTTGGTAGGCTATGTTTGTGAAGTATGGAAATCGGTGTACACTTCCGAATAGACTCGTTTCTTGCACGATAACTTCACTCTAAATAAGCACCTGAAAGCAAAAACAGTTACAAGAAAATAATTAAAACTATAGCATTTGAAAAACCTGACAGACTAAACAATTGATAGAATGAGAGTGATAAAACTGGAGAGAATGATGACAGATGGAGAAGTGATGCATTATTTTTATCAAATGAAATGGCCAGCATTTATAGTGAATACTGTACCTTACAGTCAGCTGTAGGGACCTCCTAAGTAATTATCGAATGTACAACACGTTTCTTAGGGAAGAGAACAGAAAGAATCAGGATTATTCTACGGAGGACAAACTCTCCCTTTTTGGCCCCGTTAGTGGGGTATATCATATATATATATATATATATATATATATATATATATATATATATATATATATATATATATATATATATATATATATGTATGTAGATGCTATTTAGGTAGGATTTATAATATATATGTAGAAATATATATATATATCCTACCTAAATAGCATTCGCCTTACCTTGAAACTCGCGATTAGGTTATGATATATCTGCAGTTAACATCTGAAATCGGATAAAACGTTAGTGTAAGGTGAAGCGAACAGTACAAACTTTCTCAGTAGCCTAGACCTATTGTGCTGAAAGTCCTTTGTGATTGCCTAAAAGCGAAAGTAGGGCCTACAACTTCAATCATTGATCTTACCGAAAATCGTTAAATTTTTCGTCTTTTGCGCTCACGTTCCAAAAAATCTTTGTTTGTTGAAATATAGCACACACAAAGAATCGAGTAGATACGTTAGTTAATAGAACTTCCTTGGCTAGACAGAATTCGCCGGTTTTAGAGACCTTCTTTGTAATCTACTTCAATATGGGACTTTCGAACGTAAGCTACTGGCTGCAGGCTACACGATATTGCTAACGGCCTACTAGCTTATCCATATTTTGACAAGCCTATTGCATTAATTATCAGTTTCACGTCTGTTGAACGCCTGAGACTCCATGCATAGTCGATTGGATGTTGCAAACAAGTTTGCCAGCAATTTGTGTTGATTGTCATCATCATCATCATCATCATCATCATCATCATCATCATCATCATCATCATCATCATCATCATCATCATCATCATCATCATCATCATCATCATCATCATCATCGCCACCACCACCAACACCAACATTTGCACGACTCGTTGCAAGACTTCGTCCTATAGAAATTGAATTATAATGCTGATGTAGGCCTACTTAAATATCAATAGATGAAAGTCGGTTTCTAGAGTTCTGGTTTATTTTTGAAGTTTTATGTAATACAGGCTAACTGTGCTTATTACAAGTAGGCTAACTGAAGGAATTTGCATGGTCTCCAACGGTAAATGCTCATAAAATAGACCCGTTGCCTTGTATAAATCCTATTCACAGCAAAAAAGGCCAAACAGCATCCCAAACAAGTTTTGATAGGAATTTGATTATTGGCCTATCTGTCATTATATTCGCCGCCTTTATCATCATCATCATCACAATCATCATCATTATTTCCATCGTAATCACAAACACCATCACAACCATCATAAACAACATAAATAGCATCATTATCATCATCATCATCATCATCATCATCATCATCATCATCATCATCATCATCATCATCACCATCACCATCAACAATAACATCATCTGCATAATCATCATCGTCAAAAACTTCACCAGCATCGTCATCATCATCATATTCACGACGTGCTTACAAGACTTCTTCGATCTTTAGCTTTATTATGCTAATGAACTGGCTTTCAGTAGACGCACGTGAACCTCTAGAGTTCGTGCATAGGCCTACAGGTAAGTGCGATATATTTTAATTTAACACATGCTTATAATTATATAAATCACCAAAATATCTCAGCGCCACAAAAGCTGGGACCCAGCTTTATTACTTAATAAACAGCTTAATAAAACAGCTTAATAAACTGAATGCGCAAGGTAGGCCTACTTACGTGTGTCTATTAGCCTACATATGTGTGCCAACCGTCCCAATTTTCGCTGGAGAGTACCGGAATAGGCTTTGTGCGTTCCGTGTCCCGGATTGATGCCAAATTGTCCCGGAACTTAGTGTAAATCTCCAGTTTTACCAAATGTTGTTCTTTTGGTGATTTGACTGTAATTTTCAACGACTATTTTCAGTAGACTTTAGATCCAACATAAGGCTGGCAGTATTCGTTACATACAGTGACGTGGACAGAATAAATTGGCAATGGCATATCAAATGGTTATGCGGGTATCCCAGACTGGCAAAATCAAATGTTGTCAGCCCAAGTGCACATATATAATTATATAAAATTGCAAAGTAACATTTTTCGAAGTACCGGGTATGGCATATTTCATAAATAAGTTATTAAATCGATTAAAGCTGTTACAATAATTGCCATCTGCGGGGTCTAAACCGAGCAGGAGAAAAGCCTCCCGAAGCTTTCTTGAAATTTTGGGAGTGGCAAATACAATTGTAGAGGGCGTAGAAATTTAGTCTAGTCGAAATGGGAGGCAGCAATATCTTGAATGTTTCAAGTTGTGACCAGTAGCGAATATTTATTGAACGAAAAGTCTTGGTGACGTGTTTATAATGATACGAAATATCGTTTATCCAATACGCAGGTCTACATAACGGAAAAATTAGGAAGAAACATTGAAGCGCACTTTTATTTGCTAAAAGATTTGGTCAAACCATAAAATCCTAACAATACAGAAGAAAGTTCGAGAAAACGTGCTCGCAGACAATAGTGCAGAGCATGTCAATCCCCGCAATACCCAGCTTGCCCTCTGCTGATAAAGCTTCCCATTTATGACTGAAAACTGAACTTTTCAATACGCCCTGCTCCTTCACCATCCAATGAGCGCCATCACCAACGATTTACACTATAACATGAGAATAACATCATGCTCTTTCCCCGGTTTGATACTCGGAATCTGATCTGGCACCGAAAGCGACCACACAACCTGACTCTTTTAGACTTATGTTTTGTTCTCTGATAATCATTTGTTGGAAGTAAACAAAGCGAACCCAACAACTTAAGTATAAAACTATTATTTGATTCCTTTATTACATAACATTTTGTAAAGCGCCTCTTACATAGTCTTTTTGTAAATTTTCGGTTAATTAATTAATTAATTCCAAAAACTTATTATAGCGCCCCTTCAAGGTGCCTATTCAGAGGCGCTCCAAGGCTGAATAGGAAAGACTTAGGTGCTGCTAAAAAACAGGTAGACCTATATTATTCAGCGGGAGTAAGCGCAGCTCGAGCGGGAGCCCATTCCAAGTGGAGGGCCCAGTGATCTAGAAGGTCCGGCGCTGCCTGAGATAGGTGCGGTCCCGGTGAACAAGGAGCTACCCTTTATCCGAGGAGCGCTGCGCTCCACGTGGGGTCAAATGACAAAGCGGATGCCAGAGGTAGCCTACTATGGAGCACAACCAGAGAGACATCGCCAGACAAGCGCTGCTATTTCTGAAATTGAATATAATACAATACACAATACAATAAATAAACGTTTTATTGAGACAGTATTTATGAAGGTATTTATAAACTTATTTATTGGATTACTGCGGCCAATATTTTTCGTGCAATCAGTGGAAACCATATTGCCGATCCAGTTGGAATTCGATACTAGAGATTACCCATCTCTGTGACTGACAGTTAACGCAACACCAAAAGTTTCTCATCAATCTTCCTCAGCCGAATCCAAGAATTCTCGGTCTGTGACTCGACACTGTCCAGGTGGAAGTGTGTCTGCAACTTATAAGAATACCAAATTTCTACCAACCCACAGTGATGATCACGCGTCGATCACATGCGACCTCCCAAGGTCCAAATAACACGCCACTAGGCTAACTGGAAAACCTATAAAAACTTTAACAAAGTAGCACGTGACAGCGAGGCAAACATATTAACTCAGCTGAATTACTCACTAGTATAATATCTAGCATAATTATATTTGTTCGTAGTTTGACTTTGTTTGTATATGTTGAACAAGGAAATGCGAACAGTGCAAGGACTGGGTGGATAGAACAGTCTATGTTGTCCTACACATCAACATCGATTTCCCGTAATTACATGTGCACATGAACACCAAGCATTACTCGCACCATTAATACTATAGGAATAAAGATTTTCATAAATGTATATATGTATGTATGTACAAGTGCATGAAAGTTTGTTTGTATATATTCATGTAGGCCTATACATGTATATGTACGTGTGTACATATTATATATATAATTTTATGTACATATATGTAGGATCATGCTTATACACAGACACACTTATACGGATCAAGAAACACATTGCCTCATCTCCCAATTTCAGTTCTTACCAATCACCTTCAAGGCTACTCTATTGAAACTGTTCTCGCCTTTACGCTGGACAACATCTTCTCATTTGTTGAAAAAGGCAAGGCGTGTCTCTCAGTATGCCTCCACTTTAGTGCTGCTCTCGACATTACATTGGTGTTGCTCTTGATGGTACTGTTGTTCCGCTCACAAAAACTAGCAAAACACTTAGGATGACTCTGGACAGTAATCTCACATTCCAATCCCACATAAAAACCTTTGCAATCTTGTTTCTATCATATCAAAGCAATAATTATAGGTCACATAATGTCCGCGCTTACCAAGGAAATGTGACAGCCTTCGGGTCTGCTCTCGCTTCGATTATGCCATCTCTGTGTGTGCAGGCAAATCGGATCTTGAGGTCAACAGGCTTCAGCGCATCTAAAATTCTCTGGCTCGCGTTGTGCTGCGTGCATCTTCTTATTCAAACTCATTAACTCTGCTAGGTCAGCTGCATTGGCTTCCTGCAGTATTCAGAATAAGATTTAAAATGGTGTGTCTCGCCCGTGAAACCCTCACTATGAGCATTGTTGCCTACCTCAACCACTACTCTCTCCTTAAAATCCACCACGCAGTCTGCGATTTTAGGTCATGGGTCATTTGGTTGAGCTATACAAGGTCTTGGATAATTATTATTATAACCGACTATATTCTTTTTGTAATAATAAAAATATTCAGTCGTAACTTTATCAGATGCAGTAATCCTGATGTTTCTACTGTCCTCAATAGTACTTGCAAAGTCATTTTAAGTCCACATTTTTTTGTTAACGGCTTATCGCAAGTCATTGCTCATATCCCTCTGAACTACTATGCCTGACGTAAGCAAACATACAGTCCGCATATCTGCTTTTTATTGTATAATTTGAACCGTATATCGTTAAAGTTTATGCTAGCATTAGCAATGACTGCTTTAGTGTATTTAACTGGACACGTATACGCCTTTTAGTAACTCACAAGAGCGTTATGTATTGGCTGTATATTATTATTATATTGCTTTTCTTGAGTAACAAAGTGATAGGCTTGTTGACGTAGCAAATGGAGGAACCAGTGCAATGCGTGCAATGCTAAAGTGATCAAAAATCCCTTTTCGTCACGCACAGTTTCAACAAATCGTTGTCACTGTTAAACACCGGATACTATTTTGAATGCTCTCAACTTCGACGCATTATCGACCAAATCTACTACAAAAAGACCTAGATGGAAGAAGCGGGGACATAGGTAAAGTTAATCGGTTTCAATATACTGCGTTTCGAGTTCAGTTTACCTTCAGATATTCGAAATCAGGACAAGTTTATGACTTACTGGTTGAAGCAAAACGGTAGACATGGGACTAGCAATGCGAAATACCAAATTTATGGCAAAATGTAAGTTACAAAAATTGAACTTAGTCTTGAAAAACATAACTGAACACGCAAAAATGTCGTACAACATTTCTCTGACGAGAAGTACTGTTTTTCTTTGCTGTTATACCAGTTCTGGTTTAGTGCCATTAACAACGACTACAGTTTACTGTCAACAATAATGCTGAGTCTTAAAATCGAGCGAGATGCTTTTTACTGAACGCTTCATTTCACTTCCCATGAAGTAACAGAGGTCGACGGTTTGACGACAATTGACCGATAGTTTGCAAAACGAAGAAATCGTCAAATTAATGTCGGACGCCAACACTATGGCTCGAAATTTCTCGCGCAGGTCTACCAAAAGACACAGGTAGAATACGTAGGCCTACATAGGACCCTACATCACATCATGCGGTTCCAACGTAGTACGGGGCGTCATTTGACTGATTACATAGATGTAAACTGATAGATAGTTTATGATTAACTGGTTGTAGTAAACGACAACTTTGCGACTTCAAAATATCTAAAGCAGAGTTTGAAAGACCCAGGTACTGAATTTACTTTAAAAACTATCCTTGTGAAAAAATTAAAATGTCCTACAACGAAGCCTCCGAAAAGAAATGCGCAAATGTTTTGCCACTTCCGCAATACCATGCTGAGATGAAAAGCTACGAACTTGACCTTGCAATTGTCGCAGAGACCCATCTAAAGAAACATCATCTTGAAAAAGCCATTCAGGTCAATGGATACCGTCTCTATAGAAGAGACCGCCTCGGACGTCGAGCGGGTGGGGTAGCTGTTCTTGTGGCCGAAGCGCTTCGAGCTAGTGAACAGGAAGTTACTGGAGACACGCGTACGCTGGAGCTCCTCTGGGTCAAAGTAACCCTTCCGGGTAGAACTGTGTTGGTTGGCGCCTTGTACCACCCTCCAAGACCAGTATACGACACCGAGATCCTATTAACAAGACTTGAACGATCGGTGGAGGAACTTGCTCAGTTGGATCCAAAAGCTCTAATCATCCTAGGAGGAGACTTCAACCAGCTGGAGGAGAGCGCAGTCGTGGAAAGAACAGGACTCATACCGATGATCAAACATCCGACTCGGGGCACAAACATACTTGACCGACTATTCGTATCCGAGCCTTGCTATACTACCATCAAGATCCTAGACTCGGCGCTTAAGACTGATCACAAAGCCATCACTGCAACAACTCACGATAGGCCTACTGTGATCAGTCGAAACAAAAGAACTGTTCGGGTAGCCTTTCGTCGACGGTCCCCACAGCAGCACGCGGCTCTCCTCTGGGGCCTCCAAAGCGTTGATCTATCAGGGATCTTCGCCACCGCTGACCCACAAGACGCGTGGAATCAATTCTACAGCGAGGCAACATCGAGGCTGGACCTAGTCTATCCTCTTAAGACAATAACTATGACATCAGCGGATCCTCATTTCGTGACGCCCGAAGTAAAATATCTATTGCGTAAAAAGAACAGATTGATGCGAGCTGGAAGGATCGAGGAAGCATCTGCCATTGCTCGCCGAGTTGGCCTACTAATTGAACGGGCCACAAAGCGCCATCTTAGAGACATTGACCCACGAGGCGGACTTGGTGACCTGTGGAGCCGGGTGGGGCAGATCATAAAGAGGAAACATACAACGGAGCCTGAGAGCGTGCTTACAGCGGATGACCTCAACAACCATTATGCAGCTGTGTCAACTGACAGATGTTACACCACCCCTGCGTTCCGGGACACGGTGTGGGACAACCAACCAATATTCGCTGAGTACAGAGTGTTCCAAATTCTGGACCGCCTTCGCCACACGGCTGATGGTGCAGATCGACTGCCTGCATGGTACCTGCGCCTGACAGCACCTGTATACTCTTGCGTCTTATCCCACCTTGTCAACCTCTCGCTCTCCTCCTCACACATGTCATACGAGATACTATCCGGCAGCAAAAACATTCCGACCACGCCTACCTCCGTTTCCAGGATGCACTTTCGCATTACTTACGTGCGAAATCTATTCCGGTGACAAATACGTTCCCATTGGCTAGGCGAACTTTGTTAACAATTATGGTCATGTTTATAAAGCATATTACTCCCTATGCGAAGAAATATTGTAATTCGTGCCTGTAAGTTTAATCGTGGTCTAGTGACATTACGATTATGCAAGTAAATTTAGGAGAAAACCTGATTATGAGGGACGAAGCGGAATTAAATTACAGTAAGATAGCATTCTATTTTTGGAATGGAAATTCCGCGTTAGAAAAGTTATATGATTGATGTAGCCCATTTGTTTCACTAACAAATTTGTAAGGGGCAGGCCTAGTTTAAAAATGTCCTTATCGAAATTGCAGTTAGACTATGATACTTGATAGCATTCCTGAGGCCGAACGTTGACAGCCAAGGGGCGGAACGGGTTAAATCCATCAAAGTATTTGGGATCACCCTGAGCTCTGACCGTCGCATGTCCATGCTTTTTTCTAGCTCCTCTGTATGCGCTTAGCGGCTTAGGGTGTTGAGACTTGAGAGACCATGCTCTGTCTCCTGTTCTTCACGAGATCGCTATGGCAGCCACTATAGCTCACCTAATGTATGCCTCCCCGGCCTGGCAATGACAATTTCACTTTCAAACTAGGCTATGTAATGTGTAGGATTACTATATAGGCTGATAGTCCTAGTGCAGTTTCACAAGAAAATCATGAAGAACGTTGCTAATCGTGCAAAGCAACGCAGTTCACTTGACTTGAGGAATAAAATCAGTCACTCATGACAATCATTGCAGAAGATAGTTGTGATTTTGTTAATTAAATTTTCTAGTTAATAACTAAAAAATATTAAACTTTTTAGTTAATAACTAAACAATATTAGTTAAACTTTGGTTTTAACTAATCACTGATCCTATGTAACAGGAGGTGTGTGGTTGTAGGTGTTGTAGCCTACAATCAGAAAACAAGAAAACTACTTCGTCAGTGTTGCAATAATTTTGCAGCTGATGTAGCACTCCCAAACATGTTGGTTTTGTCAATTGCCTTGAAACGGTGTCTTCCTAGTTTACCAAACACAGGTCCATCATTTAATTAAGTGTTGGGTTTTGTTGCTTGTTGAAGATGATCATTGTTACTCAATGATAACAGCTCTGAAAATGAGCCCTGTTGAGTTTAGCAATATTTAAAGTTAAGTAAAAACATTAACAACAATGGAACAACTGGACAGCCTTTCATTACGAATTGCCTCGGTCAACAGATCACATACCACACTCAGGCTCAAACTCCATGTACTGTACAAAAATTACAGGCAAATGCAACACATATCATCGACAACTAGAGTCAATGGAGTCAATGGCAATGTACAACACTTCACTTTTGTTATAAATCAGTCAAATATTAAAAACTCACAAGAACGTGCATTGTCAATGTTTCTGTTATTTACTAGTTGGCCCAAGAACGACCCAATATCATTACAGTTGTAATTAAGTTTGAAAATTAATATGCAAAACAAATGATTGGCTAGCAAATGGTTTAAAAGGCATCAGAAGACAAGAACCAAACTGCAGACAGCCTATGATTATCCAGATCTATCTGAAATCATCTGCAACAGACGACCATTTAACTTTGTTATGCAGTAATGCCACAACCAAGCAACGCATGGCAATAGAAGAAATTATTTGCATGTATCAGAATCGCGATATGCATTACTGCTCGTTCAGAACAGAAGTCAGATTAAACATGCGAGTGTAGAACATAATTTCTAGAGAGTTCTTCAGCTTCATCACGTGTCAAACCACCAAATTGCTGAATGGCGAAGATGACCGCCTGTAAAGAAAGCACGATACAAGTAAACTGTTACCTGAGAAACATACATTTCAAATTTTCAGTTAAATTTGCAGAAATTACGTGTTCCCGACCTTTCTGTATGCTGTCACCAGGACACAACTCAGTGACCACCCATACTGCCTACAAGTATTATTGAAATACTGCTTAATTGCACAGCATTAGTATGATATGATAACTTGGTATGATAACTTCTTCACGCATTGTCATATTTGTTACCAGCATTATGCTATGAGTGCAATGCCAGTTATCTTTAAGTATATTTCGTGATAAGTGATAATTATGTCCTATGCTGTCAATCCAGGTGTGTTACAGGCCTCAATAAGAATAGTAACATGGTAAATAGAGGTAAAGATCGAATACCGGTACCTCAGGAAAAAGGACATCAGTTATATATAGTAGATGTTTTGTGTGCTTTTGGCCAATGAATTGCTTCACATAGGTACCCCTCGATCATCCTGGTAATAGCGTTCACCTAGAATGAGAAATCCACATACACAGCATAAATATAACCTCAGACATTGAACCAAAGTCGTCCAACTGCACGACAAATCAAGTATGCAATGTATAACATGAGCTCCCACCCAAAAATTGAACAGCCACAACACAGTGCTTTCCAATCTTTTTTGGCTATGGAACCCTTTTCACCTCATTGGAACACCGGCCCAATCTGTTACACTGCTTGCTTTGCCTTATGGCTTTATGCTGATCATGCCAAAAAGTGACGATTTTAAACAGCGATCAAAGTATGGGCCCTTATTATTATACATGTAGCCTACAATCTTAATCCATGAAAATTCTATCAGAAATCATGTCAACAAAAATTTCCCACTGGATCCTGGTCATCACCATGGAGACTCATTTATACTGTATCAGCCCATTAAAACAACACTCTAATGCAATTTCCTATTGGAAGTTTGGAACCCTTGTCTTAACCTCATGGAACGCTAGGGTTCCGCAGAGCACGCTTTGTGAAACTCTGGTTTAACATAATATGCTTACATAATTGATGATCAGCCAGCAACATCTACGGCACCATGAGGACAGTGGCGGCGCCAGACACTTTTTGTTACCAGGGCATAGCCAGGGCAGTCATACAAGTAACCAGTGCAGAGGTGATTTATGGCAAGCGTGGTACGCGAGCTTATATGGTGACCGTCACCATATGCATCGTGACCATTTAATTTCGCGCTACCGCGCTCGCCATAAGTCGGCCCTCTGCACTATTATACTTGTCAGGTCAGAGGCTCAGATGGGCAAAGCCCTCTGAAGCTGAACGCTTTTGCACATTTGTAAAGCAAATTTTAACATCTCAGTGAACTTAGTAAAGCATTAGGCCTACTAATAAATACTCTTTTGGGTAACATGCACAACAGTTTTCAAAAGCAACAAGTTCAACAAATAGAGCCATTGATTCAGGTAGGCCCTATTGTTTACGCATTTGCTCAAGTAACTCGTGTCATATGAGATGCAATTAAGCCTATAGGGGTTAGACGTTGATTTATGTGCAGTTCGCGTGTGAAATGTAGACTTTATTGTGGGATCCTAAGAAAGACAAGGGGTTGAACCCCTAACCTCCCCCGGGAATTCTCACCCTGGTGTTTGCTACTGACAATAGGCCTCCCGCTTCCATCTTCTTCAAACGGACTACTAGGATGACATGGGTCCTGAGATAAAGTCATGCTCTTAATTAAAGGAAGCAGATGCGATAGTGGAAGAAAAGTGTGCCCGATCAGTACCGTATATCGAAAGATCGGCCCAGCTTAAATAAATCACAGTCTGAGGTAGCAGTGGAACTGGAAGTAATGTCAATTTCCTCACCTCTAATGACGTCTATTTTCTACTTGGAAGTTGTCGGCACATCGGAGCAAAGTGAACTAATAGCTAGCCTATCGGCTTCTTCCTCCGCTGTATCTGCATTCTCCACAAACATCTGCAGCTGAAGGAATATCAGCACCTGAGGTTTGCATCTTAAAGAACAAATTGATGGAAGGAGTACCGACAACAGGAACCTCAATTTTCGACTTTCCTCTGCTCCTTTCTGAATGCCAGAACTGTACATACGTTTCAAGGGATTCATGGCTGATGATGATAATTTTCGTCTACGTATTATATTTAAAAGTAGGGGCCTACGGTACGGTAAACGAATGAATTATACCATGGCATGTACAGAGACACTGTAGGACAGAGACAGCGATTATATATATAATACATACATTATATTATATATGTATGCATATATATATATATATAGAGAGAGACAGACAGACAGACAGACAGAGACAGACAGAGACAGAGACACGCTGGAGCAGAGTGGATGCATGCCTCAATGGAAGAATCATCACTCACTGCCATGGCCCTATATCGAGCGTGTCTCCGTGTACAAACAACTGAGTGTTCGCTTCTACTGTGGTTCAAAATTCAAATTTTCCGACAGGTGATTGATAGACCACACATATACACGTCTGTGGACCTGCAGTTGTGTATCGTGTATCATCATGCTATAAAGCTGTATAGCAAAAATTTTGGAGCCAAAATTTGGCAGGGCAACGACCAGGGCAAAGGCTTTTTTACCAGGGCATTTGCCCTGGCATGCCCTGGTGTAGTGCCGCCACTGCATGAGGAGTAAGAAGTTGTCATTAAAATGTGTCTAGACTTACTGCATTTACAAATTATCTCCCTTGGTCAGTGATTATCCGCTGCAGAGGTCCAAAACTGTGGAAGAGATCCAAAACAGCGTCACATATAGATTTAGCAGATTTGTCTCGCAGTGCCCGGAGAAAAATGTATTTGATGAAGAGATCAGTCACAGTCAGCAAATATCGATTTCCAGCTGATGTTTCTGGCAGAGCAACCAAATCCATGCCAAGGACCTCCCACCTGCCATTAGTCTGAATGGACTGCGGAGGTGGTGGCATTGATATTATTTTGTTATTTTTATGGCATTCTGGACACCTTTTCACCTGCAACACAGTTTCTGTAACTAAGGGCTCTTCAGTTTATTTCGAAAGCAGTAAAGAGTTATGCACCCAGAATGATTTCAGGCAGTTTGCTTCGACGTTTGCTACTTCATTTAACATGCAGTCAGTTGTGAGAAACTGATGTTTTTTGCTCATACACAGTGATGCTGTTAAATTAAATTAAATTAAATTATGCACCACACGGAGATCAGAAACCGCTCGTTTCAACTGGAATAAAATAAGAATAAACCAAACGCAAGCAGAACATTCTAATCAGTTACATTGTAATGTATTGCAACCTATCAAGGCTATCTTTATACGAGCCTATTTTCTAAACCTTATAAAAGCGCCATTGTCTTTCTCTCTGCACACTGCTCCACGCTGCATGCAGGCGTATATGATATAGATCAAATGAGAGGATATTATCCGTGTGACAAGATGGTGCTGGTGCGATATCAAAGAGCACGAAACTGACAAATTTTCATTGCTTCGTTTTCATAAACTTTACCTAGGCCGACTGTTTATGAATGTGTAATTTACAGCTAGCGGTGACGTTTTTAGCCGATAATAAAAATATAAAGTTGTATTTCAAGGACTGGTTGCTACGTGGTATGTTTGAAGCTAAATGCTACCAGTGTCTGTTTAAAAACTTTACAAGTGTTCCTTTCCGTATGCTAGGTTGCAATACATTACAATGTAACTGATTAGAATGTTCTGCTTGCGTTTGGTTTATTCTTATTTTATTCCAGTTGAAACGAGCGGTTTCTGATCTCCGTGTGGTGCATAATTTAATTCCGTGGATGTTAATTGCATTTCAATTGGATTTCATGATTGATAGAGTACTGGAGTTTATTTAACGCGTAGTAGCATGAATTGCCTTTGTGTTTTATATATTAGGCCCTATATGTGATATGATTCCCGCTACAGTGTTATGATGCCTAGAATTGATCTAGAATAAGCTATGATGATTCATTGTGAAGAAGAGCGTTTTAAACCATTCATTCGTTTAGCATTTCTGCGTATTTGTTTGAATATTATTTATTATGATTTTGTAACTAAACATTTTCAAGAATATCTTTGGAAATGTTGAGACCTGTACTCTGCGAAGAAATTATCAAAATCTAAACCACATTTCCATTCTGTGTTTACGAACTGAACATGTTTGTCTAGTTTGTTTATGTATTTCACTAACACGTGATAACGTTTAAATAAATTGGTAAATTGTATAATGTTTTGTAAATTCAGTCTAATGTTTACTGCGGTCAGATGAATTAATCATATAAAAATACATAACTTAACGAATTGCTGCATCTAATCTTAATTTATGTTTATATATAAATCATAAGAAATAAACGAGGATAATGTGCCAGTTTATTATTATCAAAAAACGAAGTTAATGTGCCTGTTACTATTATTAAGTAACAAACGAATAAAATATGTTAGTTTATTATCATAAAAAAACAAACGAAGATAATGTGCCAGTTTATTATTATCAAAAGAAAAACAGAGATAATGTGCCAAATTTTATTATAAAAAACAAACGAAGATAATGTGCCAGTTTATTATTATCAAAAGAAAAACAGAGATAATGTGCCAAATTTTATTATAAAAAACAAACGAAGATAATGTGCCAGTTTATTATTATCAAAAGAAAAACAGAGATAATGTGCCAAATTTTATTATAAAAAACAAACGAAGATAATGTGCCAGTTTATTATTATAAAATCAAGCGAAGATAATGTACCAGTTTTTTTTATTATAAAAGAACAAACGAAGATAATATACCAGTTTATTATCAAATAACAAACGAATAAAATATACCAGTTTATTATCATAAAAAAGAAACGAAGAAGACAGTTTACCAATGTTCCTTTTGTAAGGCGACTTAGATAGTTCGGTTTAACATGTTTTCAGCACTGAATGCTGTAGTAAATCAATGCAAGTGATAAGCAGTCTAAGAAGCAATAGAGTTTCTAAAACGTACATTGTTTAACAGACAAAAATATGCGACTAATTTGGATAAATAATAATACTCTCGCATTAGATAAAATGTAAACTTATAGTTGCTTGGATAACAGCCCAAAATTAAGTTTCTGTATAAAAGTGAAATAGTTCTAACAATAAATTTCCTGCTAAAAGACTAAATACGCTAAATTGATTGGTTCTATTTAAATCAAATAAAATAGCAAAAATCCTGCACCTAGATCAGAACATGTTGTTGGATTATTGAAGTAGCAGATATAGCCTAAAACAGTATGATTGACATATATTAAAACCAAGCTAATAATAGCTTCAGTCATGTGTAAAAAGCACGAGCGCAATAAATATTGAGTTTCTTCAGATAACTAAACAGGTCAATGCCGGTTCAAAGTCCGTCAGAAATTAGATACGTATCTATATATTATGTATATATAGACAGGAATATCATATATATATATATTTATATAATATTCCTTTATACCGTAGCCCGGTACAAAACCATGAACAACATGGAGCTGAACAACATTAAACTGCTAAACACATTGAAGTTTACAGTCATGTATCAGCAAATACAGTGCAACAGGAACAAAGAAAACATACTGTATTGTAGTTAAGCAGATTTTTTGAGGAAATTTGTTTATTGCAAACCAAGAAAAAGCATTACAGTTTACAGTTTACAGTCACGTATCAACAACAGTGGTCAGTATATTATGATTGTCTGTATCAAAAACCTTTGCCAGATTAATCAGCCGACTCTATTTTAGCCAAAAACTGAATTACTTCTATTGGTGGTTAAGTCCTACAAGGCATAGAATGATAGAATGTAATATCCTGTGAATAATTGCGAATTGCAAGTCCATTATTTTCTCGACTTTTCGCAGTATAAAGTTAATTTGTTACAGAGTAAAATAGTAAAACTAATTAGCGCTAACGATCAATTTGCTGTAAAAAAGTCCACAAGCAATGAATTCCTCGATTAACATGTTAAAAAGAGCAAAACTAATCAGCAGGCATTACAACGAGCTTGCTATTAATAAGCGGATGATCAGTTCTATCGTAAGGAGAAACTACACTACCACTACACTGTATCCAGGACATACCATCCGTCATCGTCCCAGCCACACACTAGAATCTTTTTGTGGTCAATGTGTTTCATGAGTGGGCCAGTTATTCAATCAGATCACTGTTGGTCTTTCGATCCTCCTTCGCGAGTTATACGTTAAGTTAAGCAGGTCTGTAGCTTATAGCCGCGTTCTGCATTCCTTGGGCTAGTGCGTCAACTTGATCGGGCACCGGAGGGGTCATGCAACATCCACTGAAGGAAGCACGAACTTTAGGCTTATCAGATTTCTCTTTGTATCTCTCAACCAACATTGCATCGGCAAAGTTCAATTTGATATCCGCAATATCGCGGTGTCCAGTCTGGTCTACCACATCAATTGCGACACTTTCCATTCCTGCATTACATGGAAAGCCAATACATAATCCACGTGCAGCTTCGTCATTTGGGACATACAACTGATATGTCCGTGAATCTTGGAATATTTGACGCAATGGCGCTCCAAGGTTTTGGTCATGTCCAGTAGCAATCTGGCCCATTACTCCCCGAGTTCCTTGAGGTTGCCGAGCAAAGCTAGTAACTGAAGGAATTCGGTAGCGGTCTGGAGGGTTTCCAATTGGAAAATGCACATAAAACAAACCCGGTTGAGTTACAAGCCTTATATAATTCCTATTGACTGTCAAATAGGCCAAGCAACAACCCAAACATTCTTTATATGTATGGATAGGAAAATTACGAAATCTGTCATTATATTTTGCAATAAACGGGTCACCAGTAGCTGCAGCGAACCCCGGATCCATTCCTCGGAAGTCAGTACAGTGTGGATGATGTGCCATCTTGGTGTGTTTGCGAAGTATGGAGATCGATGTGCTGGTCTTGTTTCTTCCACGATAACCTCACTGTAAGTAAGCACCTGAAAGCAAAGACAGTTAAACAAAAATAAATAAAAATAAATAAAGCAATAACATAAAAAAGAACTTGACAGAATAACATTGATAGAGTTGTCGCACTTATTTGGTTGTTCTCCACCCTAATTGTCTGATCTTTGTCGACTTGTCTGCGACCTCGCAGCCCATCGAACTCCTCACTCTTCGGTAAGTGGACTTTTGGTCCCGCGAGCACACACTTCAATTAGACAGCATCGAGCCTTTTCGATCTGAAATGGCATCCCACAACACTTGCGATTATTGCCTCGGTAAAACGCGCCTGCTTTTTATAAGTTCCTCAAATCGCACTTTTAAGTTGTGGCTGGCTTGGAGCGCCTTTGAGTAGGTCTCTTGAAGAGGCACTAAATAAATTATCAGAGTGAATGAATGAATGAATGAGATGATAAATGGAAAGAGCGATGACAAACGAAGAAGTGATAAATTTTACCAAACGAAACGACCAACATTTGCAGTGAATAATGTAGCCTACTCTTACGGTGAGTTGTGTAAGTAATAATAATAATTATTGTGCAATGGCTGTTTAGGGACGATAAAAGAAAAAGTCAGAAATACATGTATTCTGGGAGGACAATCTCTCCTTTTTGGCCAGAGGATGCTAGAGCGCTGTTAATTTTCAGCTGGATTAAGGCGAAGCAGTAGCTGCCAGACACATTTATTTACCTACAATTATTGAAGAAATTGTAGCTTATCGAATAAAACTGCAAGTGGATTCTAACGATTTGCATCCGTATAATCACTCAGGCTTCAGGAGAAGAATCATTCTACTTCTACTGAATCTGTTCTGATTCGCTTGGTTTATATATATATATATATATATATATATATATATAGGGGTCATCCATTTAGTACGTACGCATCGAGGGGGGAGGGGGTAACCCAAATGCATCCAATTGCGTATGCTTGCGTATGCATAGGAGGGGGGTAAACCTCTATGATATTGTCTATATTGGCCTTCCTTCAAATGAGTTTCTAACTGTCTATATTGGCCTTCCTTCAAATGAGTCACAGTTCAGCGATCAGGCAATTAATAGGGCTAAGTAGGGCTGTGGGAAAGGACCACACACATGTATGCCTTTACCTCTGACTAGTAACTATCTTGCAGCTGTGCACCGAGTCCTGCCGCCTGCCCTATTCAGTCAGGATATAGACCGTTCTATAGGATTGGGGTGCGTGTCAAGCGTACGTACGCTGGTGGGAGGGAGTACTAAAACTTAAAGTACACATGCGTACAGGGAGGGGGTCAATTTTCTCCCGGATTTCGGCGTACGTACTAAATGGATGGCCCCATATTATGTAATATGTAGGCGCGTGGCTAGATCACGTGCGGACTTAGCACGTGGTAGCGAGATAGGATGGGTTGCGCGCCTAATGCTTTTGGCGCCATAGGCTAATGTTTGATATAAAGTCGGCCGCTAAGCATGTAGAGTTAGACTGGTTTTAGGATCCTCTTGTTAGCGCCAGTCTGTTCCTGTGCCTGAAGTTCGTTTGGTCTCCTTCTTGGATGACGTTTGTATTCGATTGGATTTCGGCGTTTGAATCCTCTGTTAGGATTGCTGGGTCGTTTGTTTGGACGTTCGGTACTTGTCGGTTAATTCACCCCATTTCATTTTTCCAATGGTAATGACTTCCCAACGTGAAATTAATTCACCCCATTCAACTGGTGCCGAAAACACAGCACGATATGGCTGACTACTGTACTACTGTTGAATTAACGCAATTAGAAAAATATTCTTATCTTGCGATTCATTCTTAAAGTCAGTAACTGTTTTTTTTCCATCAGTAGTATAGCAGGCAAGCTTATAGAATCGGGGACTCAAATATATAATGCGTAAGTTTACGCCAACAATTCGCCTTATACACGGTATATTTTATCCCGTGTATATTCCAGGTCAACCAATGACAGTTTGGTAATTACAAAACATGGACGACACTAACCCTAACCCTGACCCTAACGACCCTCAGGACGCGTAACAACGACGCATCAGCTGAACCTAACCGATATAGGTTATAGAACTTTACGTCGTGGGGGTCGGTTAGGGTCGGGGTTAGGGTTGGTGTCGTCATTATAAGGCAGATAGCCTAAAGGCTACGACATAATGCGTCTTATGGAACAGTTACAAAATGGATGGACTTGTACGGATATGACGTCAGCACTAGGACGGTGCATGAACAGGCAAGGTAGACACAAGAATTAAATGGGGTGAATTAACCGACAAGTTGACGAGAAAATGAAATGGGGTGAATTAACCGACAAGTACCGGACGTTCTTGATGCTGTATCGTTTTGTCTGCTGTTCTGCCGTTGTTCGAAAAGTATAACAATTACATTGTAAGTAGATAATAAATCATGTTTTATATTACTCGGGACTCTTAAGCAGTTTCTCTTTAGACTAACACCACACCACAATATATACCCTAAATGGCACTCGCAAATGCGATTACAATTATTGTAATGTAATGTAAATCCAGTATTCGGTATTATTTACATAGTAAATACTATTTAAATAGTAGTGTAGACTGTAGAGTTTCTGCCCAGGGCAAATCTATGTTGAGATTATGGCCTCAAGTCGTGATTACTTAGCTCTAATTGTCTGACCTCTGGCCAACCTATTGAGCAGTGGCGGCGCCAGACATTTTTTAACCAGGGCATAGCCAGGGCAGTCATACAAGTAACCAGGGCAGAGGTGATTTATGGCATGCGTGGTACCATACACACACACACACACACACACACACACACACACACACACACACACACACACACACACACACACACACACACACACACTCACTCACTCACTCACTCACACCTACACACAAACACACACACACACACACACACGCTCGCACGCACGCACACACACAGTGGCGTCTAACCCCCTCCCCCTACCTGGAATGGGAGAACAGCAACCCACCCCATTCTGACCGACTTATATATAAGATACTCAGAAGTCACTCATACATGTAACTGTAAATTAATAACATCAGCATAGTCCATTGCAAAAGTTACTACACACAGCAACTAAAATAAGAAGTTATTACCCCTATACTGCAAATGTCCATTAATAATGTGTTCTGACCAGTAGCGACTACAGAATAAAACAATAAATATCACAGCTAACAAAGCACCAGTGACCCGTAGAATAGAATACTAACTTTATTCTACGAGTCTGTGTTATAGGCCTATGCAATGGGTATGGTAATGGTACATTCAGGACTCTTCGTCGAAGTCGTGCGAGCTGGATCTGCTTCCTCCATTCATCATCAAAGAGTTTATGGACGAATTTCTTCCGTTTTTACTGTTAGTATGTAACTCCTCTTTGGCTCAGGGCTCTGTTCCAGTCCCACACAAAAGGGCAGTTGTGTTTCCATCGCTTAAGCGCCAGGGCCTAGACCCAGGCACTCCTTCCAACTATCGCCCTATCTCTAACCTTTCTTTCCTGTCTAAACTCTTGGAAAAATGCATTTCACTTCAGCTCGTTCACTACCTCGACACCAACTCACTAATGCCTCCTCTCCAATCCGGCTTTAGGAAGTACCACTCTACTGAATCTCTCATGACTCGCCTTCTTTCTGACGTCTTTAGTGCAGTCGACCAAGGTCACGTCACTCTTCTTGCACTGTTCGATGTCAGTGCCGCCTTTGACACTGTGGACCATGACATCCTCCTTGAGCGCTTATCTAAATCTTTCGGCATAGCTGACTCAGCCCTTCTTTGGTTCCGCTCTTTTCTTTCTGACCGCTCTCTCTCTGTCGTCTTCGGGTCCACACGCTCTCCCTGGACTTTTATTCCATATGGTTTGCCTCAAGGTTCAGTTCTAGCACCACTCCTCTACATTCTCTACACCGCCGACCTTTCCGACATACTCACTCTCAAAGGGGTCTCGGCTCATCAGTACGCCGATGACACCCAAGCCTCTGCCCATGGTCCAGCCAGCGCAGCTGCTTCACTGGTCGCGAGGGTCCTTGAGGCCACCACGACGCTGGACCTTTGGATGTCTTCTAACCGTCTCCGCCTTAACTCAGACAAAACCCAATTCATCTGGCTTGGCGGTCGAGCCCAACTAGCCAAGATTGACATGGAATTTCTCCGCGCTACTTTCCCAGACGTCCACTACTCTGTCACAGTTCGGGATCTGGGCATTAGCCTGGATCCAGTTCTCTCATTTTCAGACCATGTCAATCGCATCTCTCGAACATGCCTTTATCATCTACGTCAAATTCGCACCATCCGTCACTCACTCTCACCTCACGCGGTCAACACTCTCGTCCATGCACTGATCTGTACTAGGGTTGACTTCGGCAACTTCATCTTTGCCGGTCTCTCTTCAGTAAACCTCTCCAAGCTTCAGTCCATTCTTAACGCCTCCGCCCGCCTTATTTGTGGTCTCCCAAAGTATTCCCACATATCAACCTTCATTCGGGAAACTCTTCACTGGCTTCCTGTGCCCCAGCGCATTCAATTCAAAATTCTTACACTTATGCGCAACTCTCTGCTCGGGGTAGCTCCTTCATACCTTCAGGCCTTATGCACATCGGTTTCTACACTCCCTGGTCGCTCTGCTCTGCGCTCTGCCGCCAGAGGCCTTCTGGTTGTCCCTCGCATGCGTGGTGCAATTGCTCAATCCAGAAGCTTTGCTTATGTCGGTCCCTCTACTTGGAACCATCTTCCGCATGAATTGCGTCTTGACCTCCTCAGCCTTTCTCTTCCTCTGTTTCGGAAACGCCTGAAGACTGTCTTATTTGTTAGAGCCCTGGGTCAGGAGCGCCTCTGAATCTCGGAGTGGCGCTATATAAATGTTCAATTACAATTACAATTACAATTACAATTACAATTACATTACAAGCAAACAATGTAAAGATTGCAGCTTTATTCAAAATAGCGTGTACACGACTGTGCACCAATTCTATTTGAATTTAATATCAGTTTGGTAAGATGACTGCCAGCGCACAGTGGTTCGTAAAGCAATACGAAATTATGATGGTACAATAACGAATCAAAAGATTTGATTTTTGATTTTTGTTATTGTACTACATGTAACAGCAAAGATGTTAACATTATAAAGTAGTTATGTATTGCTTCTTGCCAGCCTCAGTATTATCACAGTAGGGCCTAATGAGTTTAGCCTAATCATGGCAATTGCAAAGCAGATAATGCAAGTTACAATATAGAAAAGTAAATCGGCACAGTTTCTCAACAGCCCTAATATCAGCTGTAGGCCTACTAGCTGCAGATTAAGTGCTTTCTCAGCACTGGCTATTATAGCAGCTAAGCTGCTCATAAAAATAATAGTAGGCATATTATCGGCTAAATGGCATCTTATATTGGCTAGTAAGGCCAACAATTAACTTTTTTAATGCAACAGAGCTCTAATGCAACAATTGCCTACCATTTTAATTATGTGATGAACTTCTTATGCAAATGTTTAAGAAAAGAACAGGACAAAGAATTTAAAAAATTAAGTTACATCAATACGTGATGGTGAATTTAGATATGTAGATAAGTGTATAATTCTAAATTATTGTAACTCACCACTAAGAAATTTCCCGTTGCTGGTAGCTGAAATAAAATATTATGCCTAATAGCACGAAGCTAATAATCCGAATTCTCCCCAGGTATTGTCTGTATAGACCGTTCTCTAGGTGTCGAGAATTTCTGCTGATGTTGATGCTTAGTGATTACAACTCTCAGCGAAATGACACTGTCTATAGTCAATAAACAATAAAATTCCCTATTGAGGACCTATTTTATAGTATAATGAGTATCACTTATAACAACCAGTTACGCCCTAACACTAGGCCTATATGATTGCAACTCTAGCATTGAAAGGCAGTTATGCATCATGCT
This sequence comes from Aporrectodea caliginosa, assembly GCA_020284085.1. NCBI lineage: Eukaryota > Metazoa > Annelida > Clitellata > Crassiclitellata > Lumbricidae > Aporrectodea > Aporrectodea caliginosa. The sequence continues at coordinate 421,806 of JACEVL010000353.1, forward strand.
ATACATGTAGCTGCTCTTATCCAAGGCAGGTTTCTGCTGGTCGGAAATCTAATACGAAAGATCTGTTAATGTTATTCGCTTCATTAGCTTTACAAAGGGACCACTGTTTGAAGATTGAAGTATACAATACATGTCATACATCTAAATGTACATCACTTGTCGCCTTCATCACAGCTGCCATGGCGAAGGCTTTGGCTTGGCCTCTTCAGTAAGCGTGACCTGAAGTGATAAGAGGTGTGTTCCACCACTGGTGTCTCTTTGAGTTGAAGCGAACCTTACTGCAGGTCGTTACATTAGCTGAAATCAACCCCCCAGTTTATGCCAACAAACGTTAAACCCTCCCCACTTCTGGCATCTGTGGGAGATCGTTCTCCCAACCCCTAACCCCATTGGTAGATCCCACTGCAGTGACTGCACACACACACGCGCACGCACACACACACACACACACACACACACACACACACACACACACACACACACACACACACACACACACACACACACACACTCACACATATATATATATATATATATATATATATATATATATATATATATATAGAAAGAGAGAGACAGAGAGAAGGGAGGGCATATATTATTGCAAGCATTCCTTAACGGCTGAATGGAAGAATCAGCTCTGGCCGTATAATTGGCGTGACTCCGACTGTCCGACACATGTGAAAGTGACTTTGACAGACACCACGCATAGCCTACATACGTCTGTAGATCTGCTGAAAATTTTGGCAGGGCAACGATCAGGACACAGGCTTTTTTACCAGGGCATTTGCCCTGGCATGCCCTGGTGTAGTGCCGCCACTGCTATTGAGAGCTAAGGCCAGACCAGATTTATCGCTACGTACGTAGTAGCCTCTATATAATTAGGTTGTCTTTGGGGCTCTTGTTCTGATGAAGTAGTGACTTGGTGTGCTTCTTTTGGAGCGGACATTTTGATTATCTGATTTTTTGATTGTTTTTAGCAATTTAAAGTCACATCCAGGTTGCTGTTTAGGGTAAGCTATAGAAAGGTTTCCCGTTGCTGAAATAGAAGCGGGTGACTGTGGTTAATGCTAAAATTTGCATAAGAAATCGATGTGTTGGCGAGAATTGTGATAGCGCCTTTTTCTCGAATCGGACAAAGACGGCCATTAAGTGTTTGCCATGCATTGCTTCCGAATTAAGGAGAAAATCTGTATCAGTGACTGTTGATGACTACAATCCAATAATTTAGATATATCCTTATGATCAGTTACAAAGGACTGTTTAAGGAAATTAGATTTTTATCGTTGAATAACGTTGCTTAATTGCTATTTGTCTAGTTCTGTTTCATACGCCTAGGACTGGCCTGAATCTGGATAAATTAATTAAATAGTAAAAAACTGTAACATATTAATTTAGAATCAAGCTGTAATTCATGTGAATCTTTTAATTTCGACAAGTATTTGTCACCGAATCAATATCTTTTGTTTGTTAAATCACAATGTCAATAAAGAAAGATACATTTTGGCTAATACGGATACCTGCCTTATGTCTGAGTTCTATAGTATTAACACCATTATTTAGAATAGTCATGTAAAAGGTTCTATTGAAATAATATTGAAATAGTATGCGCTTATTTACCATTTAGTAAAAAAAGTATATAGTCAACTAAATAAATTTCCAACTTCACTTTTGCAAATCCTTACTTATTATTAATTTATTAATTTTACTATGGTCCAGATGTCCAAGGACTATTACTTCCTTAACTACTCATGAGTGAAGGGCGGAGCTCAAGCGGGAGGTCATTAGAAGGAGGGGCTCATAATCGAGAAAGCACGGCACTGACTATCAGGCAGCGAGCCCATGCAACCAGGAGGTCACCCCTCGTCGCAGAGCGAAGCGAACGACGCGCTGCAACATCGGACACTGGGCGGCAAAGATCACACAACTAGGATGGAGGGATCATGGAGCACAGCTAAGAACGAGAAACCAGAGCAGCAATGCGGTATGAAATCCACTGAGACACAGGCAGTCAATGCAACGCATTACGCATGTATGCAGATACAGAGGCGAATTTAGGAAACTGCTCAATAAGCCAAGCAGCCGAGCGCAGAACCCGGTCGAGTCTCTCCAGAACCCCAAGGGGAAGGCCAACAAGTAAGGAGCAATAGTGGTCAATATGTGCCTCGACCAGTAACAAAAGCTTGAACAAGCACCACCACTAGTTGTGTGATCTTTGCCGCCCAGTGTGCGATGTTGCAGCGCGTCGTTCGCTTCGCTCTGCGACGAGGGGTGACCTCCTGGTTGCATGTGCTCGCTCGTGGTGCATCATGGGAGAGAGAGCGAGAGACCACTCGAACCTGAGGAAATACTAATGTATTAGAAGTCTAGCACTTTTTGTATCCAGTTGCAATCACCTACTATATAATTATAAACATAAAGAATGGAAACCAACCTCAAAATCGACTAAAAAGCGCAAGCAACAGTCGTTGTCGTTTCACCGACTTCCTTGGAGGTGTGGACAATGGATGAATCAGGCACTCAAATGCCACCTCGCTCTTTTTGTCTGTAAAATTATACTTGGAATATTTTAGACAGAACGCTACAAAACCGCAGGATAGGACCACCAAAAATTTAAATTAATGCAGAGTTCACATAGATAGGCCGGTTCATAGCCAAGGAAGCTGGTCAAACCAGCGCAGCAATTCTGTACTCGATGCGCTGCGAGTCAGGGAGCCAGTTCTGACTGCCATGCATGTAAGCCGAAACACAGGCAAACTTAGCGATCCACCCTATTATCCTGGCTGTATTTCGATCGACGGCTGCGAATATAATATTCCAGTGCCCTAGTAAATTACCCTTGGTTAAGAAAATGAACCATGAAAAGACACGTTATTGATCTACTTGACAATAATAACAATAATTATAGTAGTAGTAGTAGTAGTAGTAGTAGTAGTAGTAGTAGTAGTAGTAGTAGTAGTAGTAGTAGTAGTAGTAGTAGTAGTAGTAGTAGTAGTAGTAGTAGTAGTAGTAGTAGTAGTAGTAGTAGTAGTAGTAGTAGTAGTAGTAGTAGTAGTAGTAGTAGTAGTAGTAGTAGTAGTAGTAGTAGTAGTAGTAGTAGTAGTAGTAGTAGTAGTAATAATAATAATAATAATAATAATAATAATAATAATAATAATAATAATAATAATAATAATCATGGTGATGGTGATGGTGATGGTGGTGGTGATGATGATGATGATGATGCTGCTGCTGCTGCTGCTGATGATGATGATGATAGTGATGATGATGATAATAATAATAATAATAATAATAATAATAATAATAATAATAATAATAATAATAATAATAATAATAATAATAATAATAATAATAATAATAATAATAATAATAATAATAATAATAATAATAATAATAATAATAATAATAATAATTATGATTCAATTAGCCAACTGATCACAGTTAATAGTCTTTTTCCATTGGCCATTTTCCACCGAAGAGTAATAAAAAGAGATTTTGTCTGCAGTGTTGTGCATTGGCAAGTCATCAACTTCCCATGAAGTTTTCTTTAAGTGTACGTGTCTGTGACTCTGCAGAAACGCAATGTATATGAACAATCAACATTATATGCTTAGCAAGTTTGGTGAATTATTTATCACAATCGATAATACTCACATATCCGCTTATTATGTCATACATGTAGAGGCCAAACTCGTCTGTGTTCGTTTAGGTCCAGCCTTAGCAGCCGGCCTGTGCACATAACGCCCTCGATCCGTCGCTTCGCTTCCCCCTCTCTCGGCATCTGTCTCTGACTCTGTGGGTCTACGACTATGTCTGTCTCTCTCTGCCTTTAACTCTGTCTGCCTTTTGGTAGCAGGACACTTAATACCATGACACTTATTACCGTGACACTTAATACCGGACAATTAGTCCCGCCGACAATTAGTTCCAATGACAATTGATTCCACGGCAATTAATACCGACAAGACATTTGATTCCACGACAATTAGTAGGCCTACCACGACATAATACATGTACACCGATTGCACGATTGTACAATGTGCATGTACATAGATTGTACGACATAGCTCGAACTACTAACGTTGTTGAGAGATGGCACCATGGGCTCCAATTTGCTCTTTCACTGTCATCACCCAACGATGTGGACGTTCCTGGCCGGCATCAAGCAATACATGAACAAGCAGAAAGCCTTGCTATTACAAGCTGCGAGCGGTGTCGTTCATCTCCCAAGAAAGAAGTATGCTAGGCTGCAGAAACGAGTCGACGGAGCGGTTGCGTCATACGGAAAAACAGAAATCCTGCTGTTCCTTCGGGCCATGTCTCATCTTTCTCACTCGTAAACGTTAATAGAGCATACTGCTGTTCGATTGCTTTGACTTAATTTTAATAAATCAAACTTTATTTTTGATTTTTTAGCACTCAATGTCGCGGTATGAAAATTCGTAACGATCATAACACTAATAGTGCATTCTCTTGCCTCTGAAACAGAAGTCCCGCTCCTCCTAAATTATCTTCCCAAAAAGCATCAACTTGATCCTATCCCCACATCTTCTTCAAGGACTGTGCCTCTTTTCTCGTCCCTGTTAACACCAAAATCTCTCACTTTCTACCGACAACGTCCCTGTCATGTTCTTTAAGCCAAAATGCGGTTAGCAATTGGTTTATTAAAGGATATTCTTACTTACTTACTTACTTACGTTCTCGTCTCTCCTCTTCTCAAAACAGTAAAAAATTTGAGTATGAAAACCTATCTAACTATAGTCCCACCTCTCATCTTTCCTTTCTATCTAAGTTAACTTACTAGGCTAAATGATTGCCTCTCTTCAAACTCACTCCCCAATCCAACCAATATGGCTTCACTAAACACCACTCCACAGAAATTCTACTTGCCTCTCTGTACAATAAACTGGAATCTGATGTCAGCCACCAGGAAGTCTCCTGTCTCTGTCTCCAAATGTGTTAAAGGCAATATTAAAAACTATTTTTGTTAGATTCATGTAAATGAAAATAAATTGGGAAGATCATATTGCTTATAAATAACGTGTCTTCTATAATATAAATAGGCATTAAATAATTTTTCAAATACAAAACAAAAGTATGAGATTTAAACTTCTTGTCTAAGTTTTCATAGACGTCACTGATGCAGACGAACAAAGAAAGTAAAGATACTATAAGCGGGACCTATGCAAACTAAAGACAGATGCATGTAGCTTGAGATAGTTAATTAGCTCAGTTCGGCTTACAGTTAGTATCTACTGAGAACACTCAAATTTAGAGCTAACTGTAAGCCGAACCGAGCTAATTAAATGTATCAAGCTACATGCATCTGTTTTTAGTTTGTATAGAACAAAGGTACAGTCTTCAGGAAAGAGTAATAGGATCAAGTTAATTCGCATTGCTTGTTAGGAAGATAATTTAGGAGGAGCGGGACTTCTCTTTTAGAGCCGAGAGAATTGGGATCGATGACTGGGAGGCAGGAGGAGCAGGGTTGGGAGAGGGAAGTGAATCAGTGCTGGAAGAGTATGTGTCTAAACGAGATTGTAATGTGAAGCGAAGGGATGAGATTTTGTCAGAATAGAATGAACATAAGATATCAGCGGTAGAGGGGATGGAATGGAGCTGCTGTAGGTGTAAATTTGAGTAGGCTCAATGGAGACTTTGTTCACTCTTCAATTGGCAAAGCCATCAATATACTGATTAAGATACAATTGGCATAGAATATCACTCTCTATGCTCAACACTGCAAGCTGGCTAAGTCTTTCATGTGTCATACTTGTGCGAGGCCTGTTCTTAATTGGGCCTATCCTAAACTCCCCCTGGGAGTGGGTTTAGGTTAATGGTTAACACTCTGGCATGAAGAGCAGATGCGGGATCGATTCCCGCTACCCTCCCAAAGGTCGGCGCAAGCTTTCATTCGCCAGGTGACGATGCAGTGTGATTCTCGTTAATAGCTAAATTTGACTCTTGTAATAACTTGTGATCAAACTTTCACACTATGACTTGTAATCGTATACTGCGTTCATGTCTGTTTGAATCAAATCAATAAACGAACATTATTATTATTCTCATCTTAGGAAATGAGCGTTCAGCACCACAGTTTTTGACCATGAGCACCAAGTACATTCTTAACATAGTTTCCTCATTTGGAAATGAACTTTCAACACCTTTGTCAAGTGTAAATTGGAACACGAACTGCTCCAGACTTATCTGAGGCCTGTGCTCCTGCCTCGTCGTTAAACAATAATGACAAACTCAGAAAACTGCATGAGCTCATTGCCAAGGTTTTCATCGAGGTCGACGCCATATATTGTTACAAGGTTTTTCGCTGAGATTTTAAGAGTGTGACTATAGATCTGAGTGACAGGTTTTTCATCACTACATGATTCAAGCATATATGTAGAAAACCAGACCTTGAGCAGAGTGGTTCGTATGACGTAAGGCTTTTTGCCAATTGGGTTGTGAATTGATCAATGGTGGGCAGAAAAATGTCAATCCGAAACTTCTCTGAAGCTCAACCATAACCCAACGATATTATTTAAAAACCATGATTGTTTAGTACAGTGCTCATTCAGAAGCCTGTCAATCAGATCTATATAGTCACTTGTCACTCTTAAAATCTCTGCCCTAGTCAAATGACACATGAAGTAAAGATAGACAAAAAGTAAAATTGGACCTGGTGGAGGCCCTTAAGTGGTGGGGGCCCCTGGGCTGGCGCCCGTGTAGCCCATGCCTAAATCCGGCCCTGCCTTCAGCCTTGTTGTAAATCTATGCAGTATTTTTTAAACCATAGCCTATGTTGGAGGTGGAAATGGGGCAGCAAGCATCTAACCGAGCCGCTGCTACTCAAATGCCCACCACGACACCTTCACGAGGTCCCTCTGTTGTATATAGAGTGCGTGGTGGACGACCGAGTCCTCGCCGGTACATGCGAGTGCCCAAGGGCAAAGAGACCGAAGGACGGACGATGGAGATCATCGACGCAAAGAGATGGTGTCTCGAGAAAAACACCGGGAGGAAGGCAACGGGAAACCACCTCTCTAACTATCCCGAGTTAAACTGATAATGACGCCAGAATTGAATACAGATAACGACGTGAACGACTCAATCCAATCATTGGAAAGAGTCGCATTCGGCAGGGAAGGGAACACGGCCTCTTTGGCCGTCAACAAGCGAAATCCTTGTAAAGAAGAAGAAAAACAAGACAAAGAAATACAAAGACTAAAGATAGGAATGTAAGAATGATGAGGAGATCGGGGAAATTGACAAATGTTATTGGAGAGATGAGGAAGGCGGGCCTGGACATTTTGGGACTATCAGAGATCAGGTGGAAAAAGGCAGGGGATTTTGTGAGTGAAGGGTGATATACACTGGAGGAGAACATTGAAAGAGGAGATACTGGCAGCCATTGGAAAAATGAAAAACAATAAACCTGAAGGAATTGAATACATTCCAATTGAAATGATTAAAAACTTTGGGGAAAGGCAATGAAAGAACTAGTACAGCTATGCACAGACATATTCAACACGGAAGTATGGCCAGAGGATTTCCTACAGACCATTATTGTTCCAATAAAGAAGAAAACCAAACGCAATAACATGCGAAGACCACAGAACCATTAGCCTACAAACGCATGCATCCAAAATCGTACTAAGAGTCATCACGAATAGAATGCAGTCCAAGACGGAAACAAATGACTGTTCAGGAGAGGACCAATACGGTTTCAGAAAGGGAAGGGGCACAAGAGATGCAATTGGAGCACTGAGGGTGCTGACAGAAAGAAGCATACATCATGGGCATCTACGTAATGCTTTGTGGATTACGAAAAGGCTTTCGATAGAGTCGATTGGAAGAATTTAATGCATGCACTGAGAAGAATAGGGGTGGACTGGAAAGACAGAAGACTCATAGGAAACCTATACATGGGACAGAAAGTAAGAATAAAAATAGAAGGAGAATTTTCAAAACCAGGAGTGATTGGTAGAGGAGTACGACAAGGGTGCCCGCTGTCACCAATACTAGTAGTAGTATTTGTAATAAACTGACGCATTTGACCTATCCTAGGTTCAAATCCACGTGCACAAACCTATCCTAGGTTCGAATCCACGTGCACAAACCAATCCTAGGTTCAAATCCCCAACCTCCAGCGTGCACAAACCTGTCTTAGGTTCAAATCATCAATCTCCACCATGCACAAACCTATAGACATGGGTAAAATAAAATCAACCATTAACCAAGCAAAAACGCTAATATTTTTGGTCCGGCGTGCGCAAACCTATAGACATGGTCAAAACACCCACCTATACTCCCTATACTCCCTAATGGTCAAAGGCCGCGAGGAGTTTACAACAGTTTCGTACTTGGCCTTACTCATAAGCAGGCAAAACTCAACACGACCACATGCGGATGTTTCGCCTTCAAGCAATTATGTAGACGAATCCAGGTGATAAAAATATCGTGTGACGGGAACATAGATCCGGCCTTAGCATATGGAAAAACGATTGAACAATTAATCAAAATGTAGGCCTAATTTTTTTATGGTAAACTCATAGACACGTTTGTCTGCCGTAGTCGTCTTAGTCATCTGTCTGTCGTCGTCGTTATCACTATCATCGTTATAGTCGTCGTCGCCGCTAATAAACCACATTCGTAATGCCTCCGCCTCAGCCGGAACTAATTAAGGAACGCTGCGAGACAGACAATTAACAACAGGATTGGCTTAATTAGCCCCATCCATAGACAGCTGTTCTAATAGAATTAAAAAATTCATCCATCCATCCATCCATCTGCTTCGTGTAGGCCTATGTTTAGTCTACCCTCTATGCTTGTTGAAATTAAAAAACATAACGTTGCCTTCGTGAAGTTGCGAGATTTATAAAATATTCTGTTGGTAGGCTTTCATCGGTCGTTGGATGTTGTTTTTAGCAAGTTATATAATATAATATTCATCCAGCGACCGACAGTGCCATAATTGTCCTCGTTGATAACTAGAAACATTTAACGCGAGTAATGTTTTTGCTTGGTTATTGGTTGATTTTATTTTACCCATAGCTATAGGTTTGTGCATGGCGGAGATTGATGATTTGGCCCTAGGATAGGTTTGTGCATGGCGATTTGGACCTAGGATAGGTTTGTGCACGCTGGAGGTTGGGGATTTGAACCTAGGATTGGTCAAATGCGCCAGTTTATTACAAATACTACTACTAATACTCTTTAACATTTACATTGAGGAATTAATACGAGAGGCGATGGAAGAGGTGAAGGATGACGTAAAGGTGGGAGGAATATTGACAAAAGCACTAAGATTCGCAGATGACCAGGCAATGATGGCAGGTAGCCAAAAGGGATACAGGGGCTAAATAAGATCTCGAAGAATAATTGTGACTTGCTCTGGCGAAAGGAGGCTGTTGTCCAAAAAATTAGTTTTGTATATTTTGGGCTAAAATTGATAAATAATAATTTCTTTTTAAACTGTTGAAAAAATTATTATTCTATCTTCATGGGTTCCAGAGATATGAATTTTATGATGTTTATCTACTCGAAGTACAATTTCGAGAAAACGCATGCAAAGTTTATTATCTTAATTCAAACTAAACTCTTTAGCAACGCATGTTTGTGGACAACTTTTAAGACTTTAAAATCGCTATGGCAAACCGTCTAAATCAGACTATTTTTTAGCAAGCTGAATGCATACACTTTCCAATGAGGTATTACAAATGGGATGTCCTTACAGAATGAAGGCCATAAAATACTCTTGAAACTTGTCATAAATATTTTTAGTTCTCGGATTATTTGGATAATTACTCAAAATTATTAAATTTTTATGAAATAGGTGAACTATAATTATCAAAATAATATTTTTCTATACAATATAAGATCTCATTTATTGGGTACCCCGTCAGAACGGCCCAGGACAAATCGGCCCCGACAAAACGGCCCCGACAAATGGGCCCCGACAAAACGGCCCTCGTCAAAATGGCCTCGACAAAACAGCCCCGTCATTTCGGCCCCCGTCATAACGGCCCCCGTCATATCGACCCCGTCATATCGGCCCCCGTCAAATCGGCCCCCGTCAAATCGGCCCCCGTCAAATCGGCCCCCGTCAAATCGGCCCCAGTCATATCGGCCCCAGTCACATCGGCACCTCACAAAATATCCCATGTCCCAAGTACTTTTAAGTTAGATAGATGAAAAGAATACTTTGCGTAAATAGAACTCGGATTGGTAAAACCGTAGTTTACGTTGCCAAATTATTTTATGTGGTCAGTTTAAAATGGAAGCTGGATTGCTGACGATAATTTTGGCGTTAAAATGGAAGTTGGATTTATGAAAAATAATTCGTTACGTAAATAGAAGTTGGATTTATGATAGTTGTCATTGAAATCATTTAAATAATTAAATACGCCAACCAGTTAGCATTAGACGATGGTCCCCGCAGTCCATTGTCCAGCTGAACCGTCGCTTTAGGCCTCATTTCAACATAGTTTGTCAACGTAAGCTTAAAAGTACCCGGAACATTGGATATTTTGTATGGGGCCGATATGACTTGGGCCAATATGACTGGGGCCGATATGACGGGGGCCGATATGACTGGGGCCGATATGACGGGGCCGATACTGGGGCCGATATGACGGGGGGCCGATATGACGGGGCCGATTTGACGGGGCCGATTTGACGGGGCTGTTTTGTCGAGGCCATTTTGACGGGGGCTGTTTTGTCGGGGCCGTTTTGTCGGGACCCATTTGTCGGGGCCGTTTTGTCGGGGCCGATTTGTCCTGGGCCGTTCTGACGGCCCAGGACAAATAGGTGACAAGGTCACCCATTTATTGATATATATATATATATACAATATAAGATCTCATTTATTGATATATATATATATATATATATAGCATAAAACGATAATTGAAAAATTTACACCAGATTGGTGTGTTAGCTAATTTCTTCAGTTTTAGCATTGGCGACTTCCGCCTCCTTTTGTCTGAGCAGATCACAATTACGATATGAAAATAAACATAAAAAAACAAAGGTCATGAGGATAAGCAAAGGAAAGGAAGCAACGGTAAAGATCACCATAGATGGAAAGGAACTGGAACAAGTCGGAAAATTCTACTACCTAGGAAGTATAATCACAAATTATGCAAAATGTCATGTAGAGATAAAGAGAAGAATAGCTATGGGAAAGATGCCTTCAATAAAAGAGAGGAATTAATGAGAAGAAAGCTAAATAAGAACCTGAAGAAGCGAATTATCAAGTCTATGATATGGAGTGTGGTGCTATACGGCTCTGAAACATGGGCTCTGAGGAAGGAAGACATCAGAAGATTAGAGGCCTTCGAGATGTGGATATGGCGAAGGATGGAAAGAATCAGCTCGATAGAATACATAAAAAATGTATGTATGTATGTAGGAGCACTTGCTAGAGCGCCCCTTCAAGATTTCTACTCAGAGGCGCTCCCGACTACAGCGCGGGCACTGAATCGTAGTTTCACGCCGAAGCGCATGAGCAATTGCGAGTAAAGGACTTGCCCAGGGTTACTATGCGGCGGCTTGAGGTGTGATTCGAACCCGCAACCCTCCGGCTGCAAGGCACCGAACATACCCCTACACCATCGCGCCCCACGAAATGAATAGATACTACAAGTGGTGGACGAAAAAGATCCCTAACAGGCATAATCAGAAGCCGACAGAGAAATGGTTGGGCCACATTATGAGGGGAGACTCAATCCTAAGAACTATAATTGAGGGAAGAATGGAAGGCAAAAAGACAAGAGGAAGACCGAGAATGATGTTGTTGGACTGGATGATGGAGGAGGATTACAGCAAGTAGAGGGAGAGAGCCAGACAACGTGATGAAAGGCGACATTGGACGTACGAACCAGCCTATGAAGGCAGGCAGAGAAACAAAAGAAGAAAAAGAAGAAGAAGCCTATGTTGCAACAATGACATGAAATTTGTGAAAGGAACTGAGGGAGACATTATTTCAGTCCAGCGGAGACTCTGTTTTAGGGGACTACATAAAGTTACACCGGCCTCTGCTCATAACTCCCGCCTTCAGTCTCTCTTGCTCCTCGCTCACTCCTCCAACCGTATCTCTTTCTGGCTTTGTAATTGTTGATATCTTTGTCTGTCTGTCTGCTTGCCTTTCTGCCTGCCTGTTTGCCGGCCTGTCTGTCTGTCTATCTGTCTGTCTGTTTGTCTGTCTGCCGGGTTGTCTATCTGCTTATCTGCATGCCTGTATGTTTGTCTGTCTGCCTGCCTGCCTGTTTGCCTGTATGTCTTTCTGCCTATCTGCCTGCCTGCATGTCTGTGTCTCTCTGTTTGTCTGTTTGTCTGTTTGTCTGTTTGTCTGTTTGTCTGTTTGTCTGTTTGTCTGGTCTGTCTGTCTCTCTTTCGGTTTGTCTGTATGTCTGTTTGTCTTTCTCTGTCTGTCTCTGTTTGGTGCAACAAGTACAATATTAATTCGACTACTGGCTACGTAGTCCATAACAGTTGTCTAAATATTTGGCATGTAATCCTATAGTAGTTTTGTGGTAGTACAGAAATCCCACTATTAACTTAAATTTATGCACTTTTGGGACCAGTTGTAGCTGCATTAGATGTCCTCCAAGGTGACAAGGAGTCGTGTCTTGGGTTTGTGTTACCGACGATGCAGAAGCTCAAAATCAAGTTAAATGCAGTGCCACTTACACTGACTAAACCACTTCATGGTTCACTGTTAACGGGAATCAACAAAAGAGTTGGATGCCTTGTTAACGACAGTGGATTTCTCATAGCAGCAGTTTCTCATCCAAAGTTCAGACTCAGTTGGATTGAAAACCCGGAAGTCAGATGCTCCATGCTTTTGCAGAAAGCAATACAGAACGTGAACTCCGCCACAGTTTGCACTCTGACAGTGCCAGTTCCAAGCCTGGATAAAGGAGGAGGGCGACGATAATGATCTTTGTTATCACACAGTGTCGTTAAACTGAAACAACTACTACTATTAGAGAACGTGCATGATGAATGCGACACTACTGGGAGTAGGCCTACTTGTGTTCACAGTTGCAAAGCTTGACATCCAATTCGGCTTGTAACAGTGATAAATTGTTTGATGAATTATCAACTATACAGGAAGAGGAACCTCATTGTATTTTCTGAATGCTACTTTATGTGAACTAGAAATGCTGGGCAATCATCCACGAATCAAGTCAGTGTTTCTGTGCTTCAACACAATCGAATGCTCCGGTAGAGAGACTGCTTAGTAATGCAGCACTAATTCTCACCAATGGCTTATCCGATGAAAATATGGACAGTTGCTGTAACTTAATGTTAACAAGAACTACTAACAGAAGGTTACCACGTTGGAGAATTTCAAGGTTTCTCAATAATTATATGTAACTGACACTGAAAATAGCTAAATAATTTTTAAATCGTCATGTGGTATTTGCATAGTCAGGATATATTTACTGTTTTAAATACTATTCCAATAGTTTTCAACAACTACTATTTACCATTCTATTTAAATAGTCCATCTGACTATCTACCCCAACACTGTAAATCTACGAAAATTTCAGTGCCCACAAAAGCCTAGTCAGGGAGATTAGCTTATTCGCCGGTGCTATAGCATGTTTTGCTTTGGAATAAGTTATAACGTATCTGAAGTTAACATCTAAATGTGAAGAAAACTTTAGCGTAAAACGTTAGTGTACGGTGAAGCGAAGCAGCACAAACTTTCTCAGTAGACCTACTGTGCTGAAAGTCTTTTGTAATTGCCTAACAACGAAAGTATGGTCTACAGCTTAAATCACTGATCTTACCAAAAATCGTGAAACTTTCGTCCTTTGCGCTAACGTACGCTCCCCAAAAACTCTTTGCTTGCTAAAATCTAGCACACAGAAAGAATAATTATAGTAGACACGTTAATTAATAGAAGCTCGCTGGATAGAGGCTTTCTTTGTAGTCTGAGCTTACTTCATCTGGGATTTTTTAAGCGGAGGCTACTATCTGCAGGCTACACGATATTGCTCACGACCCAATAGCCTAGGCTGCATTGAGTATCTATGCATAGCCTGCTGGATGCTGCAAACAATTTTGCCATCAATTTGTGTCATAGGCCCTGATTGTCGAAGTTAGCATCATCATCGTCGTCGTCGTCGTCGTCGTCGTCGTCGTCGTCATCATCACCACCATCATTTCCACGACTCGTTGCAAGACTTCGTCCTATAGCTGTATAATGCTAATGTACTGAATTTTACTAGACGCAGATCAGCCTCTATTATAGAGTTCCGGTTTAAGTGCAATAGGCCGATTATGTAACACAGGCTTACCCAAGTAACTGAAGGATTTGGAGGGTGTCCAACGGGAAATTACTTATAAAAACAGATCCGGTTGAGTAGGCCTTGTATAAATCCTGTTCATTGTTAGTTCTTTATATGTATTGATGGGAATTTGATTATAGGCCCATCAGTCGTTGTATACTCCGTCATCGTCGTCGTCGTCGTCGTCGTCATCGTCATCGTCATCGTCATCGTCATCGTCATCGTCATCGTCATCGTCATCATCATCATCATCATCATCATCATCATCATCATCATCATCATCATCATCATCATCATCATTCACAATCACCATCATCATCACCATTATCAATAAAATTAATAACAGCAATAACATCATCATCATCATTAGCTACATCGTCATCATCATCATCATTATCACCACCGCCTCCACCAGCACCACCACCACCACCATCATCATCATCATCATCATCACCATCACCATCATCAGTAACATCAATAACATAATAATCATCATCAACAACATCATCACTATCATCATCGTCATCATCATATCAGCAGCAGCAACAGCAATAACTTCATAATCATTACCATCACCTTTGGCCGATTACTTTATCGACGCAACTTGGCTCAGAGACTCTAAATTAATGGTGACTTTTACTCGGTGAGCACTTGTTGCCTGCTATTAAAGAAAGGTCGGTCATTGAATTTTTCATATTCCAGCAGGACAGTGCTCCAGCTCACCGAGCCAGAGAGACCGTGGATCTGCTTTCAAGAGAAACTCTAGATTTTATTTCACCAAATCTTTGCCACTCCACCTCCCACTCCAATAACCCCGAACTCAATCCGCTCGACTTCAAGATATGGAGAGTCCTTCAAGAACGTGTTTATCAAACCCGCATAAGCGACGTTGACCATTTCAAACACCAAGTTGTGGAGGGATGGAATTGTTTTTATCAATGAATAGTTGATCGTGCAATCAATGAGTGATCGCCTTAAAGCATGACATATTCGAGCTAATGGCGTGCATTTTGAACATCAGATTATAAGAAAAACATTTGACTTAAATTAGTTAAAATGTTGATGTCTTCAGTTTTTGTATCATTGTAAAGTTTAATACAAAAAGATATAAAATGAATTTATACATTTTGGAAAGTTCAAATTTAGTTTGTCCAACATTGAATGTTCATAATTCTGGAATCTGTTGATAGAATTTGATGCAGTCTTCCAGAAACAGTGACTATATATCCCTCGTTCAAACTTTTAAATGTCATTGAATTATGTTTAGAATTAATCGATTTATTGCAAAAACAAAAATGGTATCAGTTCAATTGGTACACTACACAGTGTATGTAAAATAATCATCGAACTACCTCAGAGACACACAAACTCTGCATCAAGGACCCCAGCTTAATTGCATGCCCTCAATCAACTGATTGCGCATGATTCGTGTGCCTATATGTTGTGAATTAACTGCTGCATCTTAGCTAAAAAATAAAACGAACTATAACTCTAACTGTAGCTAAAATTTAAAAACTATTAACTATAACGGTAACGGTAACTAAAATAAAATCTGTAAGGAGAGTCACACTGCGTTGAAGATGCAAATTATTCTTGGCGATATAAATAATTGGATACTCATCAGCATAGGCGCCGACATTTGCGTTTGTCTCTGGGTGCATGGGTTCTACATGTAGGCCTACCCCGGGAAATTTTTATATTCTACACTGCCATAGGTGAGTTTTAGCGCATTTTCGGAGAAAGAAAATTGTTGTCTCGTCAAGGGTAACGTGGTTAGAAAAGTATTTGAAACTCGCGTGACGGTTATTATTTATGCACTTGCTGTGAGATCATGACTGTAGTGTTGTGTATTTGTGAATAATTTGATTTTAAGGTCCGAATTCTTCTGCTTGCGAAGCACCCACTGAACTTTCTCTGCCCACTGAACTTTCTCTCTGGGTGCATTTGCACCTAAGGCTTCCAGAGATTCGGCGCCTATGCTCGACAAGTTTGATTAACATTAGAAAATGCAAAAGACTTGCTGCTTCCATAATTGTTTTTGTTTAAAATTCATATATTTTGTTGTACGAGAGAACACACGTGCAAGTCAAGCAGAGTGGTGGATTTTATCATTTGCAATAACATAGGGGTCTATGCTTTTCATAAGAAATGTTCATGTTAAAGATGCTTATTATTCTCGGCGATATAAATTTTAGATACCTGACAGATTGAGCATCAAGGCAATGCGGCTGCAATTATATTTACTGACATTTTAAAAAGTCATTCCAAATTCAGATCCAAAGGTTAGTGTCTCAAAACCTATGAAAACATTAACGTTACACCACGTGACGGCGAAGCAGACATATTAAACTCAGCTTTATTACTCATTAATATATCTAGCCCATATCTGCTCCTGGAGTTTAGCTTTGTTTGTACATGTCGAACAACGAAATGCAAACCACACAAGGACTGGATCGAACAGTCTATGCTGTCTAATGCATCAACATCGATTTCCCGTACCGTAATTACATGTGCAAAGCATTACTCGCACCATTAATCCTATAGGAATTAAGATCTTCATTAATGTCCATATGTAAGTATGAAGGCTACATTGTAGGCATGTATGACATTATATGTTCTGTGTATGTATGTATGAGTGCAAGTATGTATGTTTGCATTATGCTTGTATATATGAATATATATGCATGCACATTTAACTCGATGTTGTTACCCGGCTTCGCACGAATTATCTCTACTTTTATTTATCGTTCCCGCTTGATTTGCGTGGTTAACTTTGGCTGGTACTCGCCGCGTAGGCCTACGCCCGTGAATTTGAATTTATCCTATATATATCGTTCCCGCTGGACTTGAAAATGTAAATGTAAACGTTCGCTTTTTTCTATAGCGACCGAATAATTACATCCTCGACCCTGCTCATTTTTCTATCAGTTCATCGGATGAGTTCCAGTACTTCACCACCGCTCACCCGTTTGAATGTATCACCGTGCAAGGACCGTGCTAGCCCAGTATTTAGATTTATGAAATAAGCCAGCATCGGAAAGCAAATCGCGATCCGCACGCTCTCTATAATAGCACAGAGGCGCATGAGACGCAAAATACGCAGCTCTTACCAGTGCAGGAGAAGAGAGCTGCGTGTGCCAAAGCAGACGCAGCTCTCTTCTCCGCGGTTTTGTCGGATCCTGGGTATGTCCTACACGGATTACTCCCTCCTATCCTCGAAACAGGATACTCCCTAAGACCTCGTTCGCACAATCGTACCATTCCGCAATCGGACCTCCTTACTAGGAAGGGATTTATCACCAGGACGCTTTACAATTATTAATTATCTTCCACCTGCATTTAACTTGTTACGCATTATTATTATTAATATTATTACTTCGATGTTTTACAATTATCATTGCATAACTGTTGTCCCATTGTGCGTTTGCAAATGGCGTAATAAAGACCATACTTACTTACTTACTTACTTACTTATTTTGACTGTATAACTAGGCCTACTGGGACATATGTCGCAGTAGTTTTAGGATTGCCTCAGCAGTTTTAGGATTTGTCCCAGTAGGTTTGGTGATTTGTCCCAGTAGGTTTGGTGATTTGTCCCAGTAGGTTTGGTGATTTGTCCCAGTAGGTTTGGTGATTTGTCCCAGTGGGTTTGGTGATTTGTCCCAGTGGGTTTGGTGATTTGTCCCAGTGGGTTTGGTGATTTGTCCCAGTAGGTTTGGTGATTTGTCCCAGTAGGTTTGGTGATTTGTCCCAGGTAATACTCTACTTTCATGTTAGTTTCCAATAACAATGAAAGTAGAGTCGCAGACTTTATCCCAGGAGTCCAAATTCGTTTAAATATGCACTGGCTCTTACCAATGTAGCTAGATGACGTCTTTGGCTTGTCGGAGAGAAGTCCCAAAATGCCTTCCGAATGCTGCATTGTAGGAGGCCGTGTGTCGTATGACGTTATGATAAATCAGAAATGGCGGTGTAATTTTGCAACGGTAGCCACTTCGAAATTTTAAATGTCTATATAATTATCCACCTTTAAAGTAAATTGAGAGCTTAAAATAGTCGCGTTGACCTACAAATTCGCGTAAGAACGTTTTGTAAAAAAAATTTCAAATCGCTAAAGCGTTCCGTTTCGGCGCCTTTAGTAGGATGGACAAACAAACAAACAAAAGAAAGGACAAACTTTGAGAATAATAATTATATAAGATCATATACATACGTGGAGGATTATACTCATTATGCAGACATACATAATACGGATCAAGGAACACATTACTTGATCTCCTTATTTCAGTCCTTACCAATCAGCTTGAAGGCTTAGCTACTGAAACTGCTCTCGCTTTACGCTGGACAACATTTTCTCTGCTATTAACAGAGGAAAGGCGTGCCTCTCGATGGTACTGTTGTTCTGCTATTAAAAACTCGCAAAGCACTTAGGGTGACTCTGGACAGTAATCTCACATTCCAATCCCACATAAAAACCTTTACAAACACGTTTCTATCATATCAGAGCAACATTATTTGACATGCTGTGCTGTGTCTGCTCTTACCAAAAAATGTCAGCCAGAGAATATGTCGGCTTTTGCTTCGATTATGCCAGCCCTGTGTTTGCAAGCATAACATATTTTGAAGTCAACAGGCTTCAATGTATCTAAAATTCTCTGGCTCGCGTGATTCTGCGTGCTGCTTCTCATTCATTCAAACTCTTTAACTGTGCTCAGTCAGCTGCATTGGCTTAGGGCAGAATTCAGAATAAATTTAAAATGGCCTGTCTTGCCTATAAAACCTTCACAACGAGCACTCCAACCTACATCAACCACTACTCTTCCCTTACATTCCACCACGAAGTCTGCGATCTTCGGGTATACGGGTCTTTTGGTTGAGCCCATACAAAGTTCTTGGATGATTATGATTATAGTGTGTGTACATGTATATATATATATGTAGCCTATGTATCTGCACACTCACTAAAGCGTCTTTGCGTACCTCACAAAGCGCTGTGAATTGGTTGTGTAACGTTGCCTTGGTTATATTGCTTTTTCTTGAGTAACAAAGCGCTAAGTTTGTTGACGTAGCAAATGGCAAAAGAGGTTAGTAAGCACTTTTATGAAACCAGTGCATACAGCAAAGGTAGAGTGATCAAAAATCCTCTTTGGACACGCACAGTTTCAACAAATCGTTGGCGTTGTCAAACACCGGATATTATTCTGAACGCTCTCAGCTTCGACGCATCATCGATCAAATCTACTACAACAGAACCTAGATGGAACATGCTGGAACCTACATGTAGATAAAGTAATACGGTTCCACCATACTGCGTTTAGCGTTTAGTTAAGCTTCAGATATTCGAAATCATGGCTTGTTTCTGACTTACTGTCTGAAGTAAAGCGGTAGGCGAGGGACTAAAAAGACGAAAGACAGAACTTATGGCAACATGTAAGTTTCGGATATTGCACTTAGTTTTGAAAACATAACTGAACACGAAAAATGTCGTACAACAAAGTCTCTGATGAGAAGTACTGTTTTTCGTTGCTGTTCTGATTCAGCGCCAATAACTGCGAGTTCAGCGCCAATAACTGCGACTGCCAACAATTATGCTGAATCTTAAAATCGAGCGAGGGCCTTACAAGATCGAATTTACCGAACGCTTT
Organism: Aporrectodea caliginosa; assembly: GCA_020284085.1. Lineage (NCBI taxonomy): Eukaryota > Metazoa > Annelida > Clitellata > Crassiclitellata > Lumbricidae > Aporrectodea > Aporrectodea caliginosa. Next base: position 441,748 of record JACEVL010000353.1, read on the forward strand.
ATTTCAGTTCACAGAAGTTCCGGAAGTAAAACGTTTGACAACAAAGCGACCAATAATTACTCATCCATTTACTTTGGCAGCGAACGATAGTTTACAAAACGTAAAAATCGTCAAATGCCGGACGCCGGTGCTAAGGCTCAAAATTTCTCGTGCAGGTCTACAAAAGATGTACGCAGATGGAATACGTATGTAGGATCCTACGTCAAGTCATGGGGTTCCAACGTAGTTAGGGATGTCATTGACTAATTTCCTAGATGTGCAAAGATCGAAAGTTTCTGATTAACTGATTGAAATAAAGGGACAAGCGCGAGACTTTAAAATATCTAAAGCAGAGTTGAAAGGCCCAGGTACAGAATTTACTTTAAAAACTAACCTTGGGGGAAAATGAAAATGTCCTACAACGAAGCCTCCGAAAAGAAATGCGCAAATGTTTTGCCACTGCCGCAATACCAATTCTGGTTCAACGCCATTAGAAATGACGACAGTCAGGAGATAAGCAGAGTATTAGAAACTTGCGATATACATACAAAGTCGAAAATACTGAACGGTTCATTTCAGTTTCCAGAAATTCCGGAAGTCAAACGTTTGACAAAAAAGCGACCGATATTTACTCATCCATTTACTTTGGCCGCGTTGTACGGATCTATGGGAGTATGTGACGTCATGATTAAATATGACGTAGACGTCTTTGTTCAGGAGAAAGGAGAATTCAACGTGTTTCATTGTTTGGTTTGCATGTCATTCTGTCAACCACACAACGAAGAATCTATTGCACAAAGTTACACCAAGCTTTCTAGTATTACACCGGAAGAACAAGTAGAGACGCTTCTGCGTATGGAAGACACCACGGGGCTTAGACCGTTGGAGTTTGCCATTCATCAGGGGACTCTTAAGTTGATGATGACTATTTTTGAAACACCAGGAATATACAAGAGGATATCATAGGTGTAAGAAGATATCGCTGGTATGATATTACAGAGTACGAAACAGAAGACATTTCTCTTAAACGACATGTTACTAAATCACCTTTGCATATTCTCGGTTTACTCGATGAAAGGCATTTCTATTCTGAGTTTCGACGACATGTCTTCACTGAATCCATCATCGCAGATTGGATTCGGAAATCAGTTCAGAGCAAACGTGCGATTATCATCAGTTGGTTCGTTCTTAAACTTGTTTACATGTCACTTGCGCTTTTTGTATGTAGGGCCTATCAGTTGAGTCATATTAGCCTTACGAATCGATACAGCGTCGGAAAAAGTTCTGAACTATACAATACAACTGAGAGGAATTATTTCAACGAGTCCACTAATTGTTGCGAAAGTCAAACGTCTGACTGCTAAAAGAAGTTTGGAATCTTATTTGATATTGCAGTCTTTATCAACGGTACTTTATGACTCTGTATCGTTTGTTCATGGAATGAAGATTGTGGCAGCGCAGTTGTTTTTGATAAGGGATTTGTCAGGGAAGCGAAAGAAAGTTGCTTTTGATGTTTCTATGGCCTCTCAGGGCTTTGTTGGTTTGTTTTGTGCTATTATGGTAATGGCCTAAAGAGCTATCTATAACAATCCTACGACAGAAAATGTTTCTTTTCTTACTATGATGCATCTTTTCCAAACTGCTATTATGACTAGCTCCATAATACACCACATGGAAATCTTTCATTCCATCGGGCATATGGTTCTCTACATCAGGCGAATGTTGTCTATGTTGATTTATTTTATTGTGCTGTCTGAATGTTTCCTGTCTGCTTTCATGCGCCTGTTCATAATGATGTCCGAAAGAGACAACACTGGAGGCTGTTTCTCGCAGTTTTCAGACTTAGTGGGCAGTGTATACTCGCTGGTTCTCATGTTCCTTAATTCTCTTGACGTTAGCGGTTTCAGCACTGGCTCACAAGTAGGGTTGAAAGCGGTCCACATCTGCTTTGTTTTTATTGTTGGCATTCTTCTGTATAATTTGCTGATTGCCCTGTTTTCAGACGAAGTCAACAAAATATCCGAGAACAAAGAGGTTCTAATATGTGTTGATTATTTGTGGACAGTTGGTGCAATGGATCACATGGCCCTGAGTACACCTTTAGTGCGAAGTATGTACATTCATTTGAGAAGAGTATTTATAAAGAAACATTTTGCCTGCATAGGTGGTAAAATTAGTTTGGTGTTAGTTGACAGTGCACAGCAGACAAATGTTCGAAGATCTTCATGAAGCATATGCTCCCACGAGTGCAATTTCTGCTTGTACAGTATATTACAAAACTTGCGTATAATTAACGTATTTAGGCCTATTTCATTTTTGGTGTGCGTTATAATTATGATACAAATCGCGAAATGAAGAAAATCGTTGGCTGATCATTTTCTAGACTTTGCAAGGTGACTTCTTGCGAAACTTCTGCAATTGCAAAATTCATAAGAGTCGACTGTTGGAGTTCACATTACATAGCCATAAGCAAACTTCTGATGGCAATATCGATCTATGCATGTAGCCTTTCTATGTAGGCCTATTATAGGCTATATGGCTATTTATCTTTATACGAGCCTATTTTCTAAACCTCACAAAACGCCATTTTCTTTCTCTCTGTACACTGCTGCATGATCCATGCAGGCGTATTGGCTACAGATCTAGTGAGAGGATATTATCCGTGTGACTAGATGGTGCTGGTACGATATCAAGAGCACGAAACTGAATTATATTATCGAGACTGCGGTCCAGTACCACATTCGTGAATGCAAATATCAGTCTGTTTAGACGGTATGTTTAGTTTTAAATTTTATGGGAATCAATCATTCTTCGTTTGAGTCGGCGTGTAGCCTTGCCATTCAACACAGCTGACAAATTTTCATTGCTTCGTTTTCATAAACTTTACCTAAGCCGACTGCTGTAACAGTGCTGTTTGCTGGTTACCAGCTGCGCCAGGTGTTATTAGCATGTTTATGAATGTGTAATTGACAGCAAGCGTTGACGTTTTGAGTCGATAATAACAAATTTAAGTTGCATTTCAAGGATTGGTTGTAGGTACGTGATATTTTTGAAGCTAAATGTTACCAGTGTCTGTTTACATATTGAACACTTTGTAAGCGTTTCTATCCGTTTCCTAGGTTGCAAAACATTACAATGCAACTGATTAGAACGTTTTGCTTCCGTTTGGTTTATTCTTGAGGTTTCTGAGTTCCGTGTGATGCATAATTCATTCCGTGGATGCTAATTGCATTTCCTTTGGATTTTATGATTGATTGATCACTGGAGTTAATTTAACACGTGGGAGCATGAGTTGCCTTTGTGTTTTATACAGACTACATATAATATGTCAAATGATTCCCACTACAGTTTTATGATGCATAGAATTAATCTAGAACAAGGTATGATGATTCATTTTGAAGAAGAGCTTGTTTGAAAATATTCATTGGTTTAGGCTTTCTTTTATACTTGTTTTAATACAATTTATTATGATTTTGGACCTAAACATTTTCAAGAATTTCTGTGGAAATTTTGAGACCTGTATCTAAACCACATTTCCATTCTGTGCTTACGAACTGAGCATGTTTGTTTATTTTTGTTTATGTATTTCACTAGCACTTGATCATGTTTAAATAAATTGTCAAATTGTATACATTTTTCTTAATTCAGTTTAATGTTTACTACGATCAGATAAAATAATGTAGCCTACAAAAATACATAACTTAGCGAATTGTTGCATATAATTATTATTTATGTTAATCTATAAATTATAGAAAACGACGATACTGAGTCAGTTTGTTATTATCAGACGATTTAGATATTTCGCTTTAAACAGTTTTAAGCACTGAATGCTGTAGTAAATCAAAGCAAGCTTTAGGCAGTTTAACAAGCAACAGAGTTTCTAAAACGTACAATGTTTAACAGACTAAAATATAATCTAATTCGGATAAATAATAAACCTCTAAGATTCTTTATATAAGTGAAATATAGTTCTAACAATAATTTCATTCTAAAAGACTAAATGCGCTTAACTGAATGGTCCAATTTTAAATTAAACAAAATAGCAAAAATCCTTCATCTCGATCAGAACGTGTTGTTGGATTATTGAAGCACAGATATAGTCTAGTACAGTATGATTGACATTGATATAAAATCAAGCTAATAATAGCTCCGAACATGTGTGGTAACCACGAATCTTCAATTAACTGAACAGATTACTGTTGCTTCAAAGTCCGTCATAAATTAGATGCGCATATATATATATATATATATATATATATATATATATATATATATATATATATATGATAATATATATATATTTGTGGCGTGTTAGTCTAAGGAGAAACTGCTTGAGAGTCCCGAGTTTAGATAAAACACGATTTGTTAACTATTTACACTGAAATTATGCCTTTACAAAAGCGGCAGAACATCAGTGAAACGAACAGCAACACGAGCGTCCAAAGAAACGAAACAATCCTAACAGAGGATTCAAACGACGACGACCAAACGATACAAATGTCATCCCGCAGGAGACCAAACGAACAGACGCTTAAACGAACACATAGGAGAAACCAAGCGGATCCTCGAACATGAGGTCCACAGTAATCTTCGAAGACAGTCGGAACTAGACTTAGCTCTACAGACAAAGCGGATAAATTTATAGTAACATTATTATATGGCGCCAAAAGCATTAGGCGCGTGGCCCATATATGACCCCCAGGTGCTATATCCGCACATGCTTAGGCCAAGTGCTTATAATCCCTACATGCAACAAGATAATCTAAAATTCCTTCATAGGGTAACCAAGCCGACAAACCGCATCCCGGTACTAAACCATGCATAATATGGAGCTGAACAACGTTAAACACATTTTACAGTCAAATATCAGCAAGTACTGTGTTAAAGGAACAAAGATACCTAATAATTATACTATAGGTAGGCCTAAGCAGATTTTCGAGGAAATTTGTTTATTGCACAAAACGAAAAAGCAATACAGCTGCAGTCATGTTTCAACAACAGTGGTTACAATGTTCAATTCAATTCAATTCAATCGAGTTGATTGAACCAGTTCATCACAAAATCAGAACAGTACAATCATAACAATAAGCAAGTAGATCAGTTAATGTGCTATTCAATATTTTTTTTATTATTCTACTTGTTTAGCCAAAATCAAATTTGTAGTGATTGCACTTGTAGATGAAAGTACATTATATCATTAGGAACAAAGGGCACTCCTAGAAGGGACAGACTCCCGCTGTTTAGGGGCCCAGAGGGGGCGGATCTCCAAATTTGACAAATCTAAACTCTAATGTAGACGCACCTGTTTAAAATATAATCGAAATCCGCTATTGAGATAAACACAAAATGTATGAAACAAGACGCATGTGGTCAATATAATAAAAGACGCATTTAGGTGACGGGTCTCCTACTTTGGATGGCGAATCTCATCGCTTAGGACTTAAGTGGTGGATCTCAGATGCGGCTGAATGTAACCACTGATCAACAAGTACTGCGCAACAGGAACAAATAAAGCTAATAACTTAAACTCTCCGTGGCCCTCTTTCTTAGTTACTGCTCAATGCATGCGTGTGATACTTAGAAGAAGAGATTTTAAGCTAGTCCTCAGGCAGACATGGGTGTGAAGTTTAATTGACTTCATCTTTTTTAGCCTCGGCATATGAGGGCGGGTGGTCAGTCCTATTAGTGGTTCAACCTTACAAGACACAGAAGATGTAATGCAATATCCTGTGAATAATTGCAAATTGCAGGTCCGTTTCTCGACGTTTCAGAATATAAAGGTGTTACAGCCTACATAGCAAATTCAAAACAGTAAAATAATAAGTGTTAACAATCAATATGCTGTAAAAGAAGTCCACAAACAGTTACTTCCTCGATTAACATGTTAAAAAGAGCAAAACCAATCAACAGGCATTACAACTGTTACAACGAGCTTGCTATTAATAAGCGGATAATCAGTTCTATCGTAAAGGGAAACACGAATACTACTACACTGTATTCAAATAATACCACCCGTCATCATCCCAGCCACACCCTGGAATCTTTTTATGGTCCATGTGCTTCATGGGTGGGCCAGTTATTCAACCAGATTACTGTTGGTCTATCGATCCTCCTTCACGAGTGATACGTTAAGTTAATTCGGCTGGTGGTTTATAGCCACGTTCTGCATTCCTTCAACTAGTGCGTCAACCTGAACGGGCACCGGAGGGGTCATGCAAAATCCCTTGAAAGAAATACGAATTTCAGGTCTCTTAGGTCTATCAGACATCTCCTTGTATCTCTCCACCAACATTGCATCGGCAAAATTCAGTTTGATATTCGAAATATCGCTGTCGTCTACCTCATCAATTGCCACACTTTCCATTCTTGCATTGCATGGAAATCCCATGCTCAGACCACGTGCAGCATCTCCATTTTTTACATACAACTGATATGTCCGTGATTCTTGGAATGGTCGACAAAATGGCTCTCCAAGGTTTAGGTCAAGTCCAGTAGCAATCTGACCCATTTTCCCTTTAGGTCCTAAAGGTTTCCGAGCAAAACCAGTGACTGGAGGATTTCGGAAGCGGTCTGGAGGGTTTCCAACAGGAAAATGCACATAAAACGGACCCGATTGAGTATGAACCCTTTTATAATTCCTATTCACTGTCAAATAGGCCAAACAACAACCCAAACATTCTTTATATGTATGGATAGGAAACTGACCAAATCTATATTCTGCAATAAACTCGTCACCAGTAGCTGCTGCGAACCCAGGATCCATTCCTCGGAAGTCAGTACATTTTGGATGATGTGCCATCTTGGTATGTTTGTGAAGTATGGAAATCGGTCTGCACTTCCAACTGGTCTTGTTTCTTCCACGATAACCTCACTGCGAGTAAGCGCCTGAAAGCAAAGACAGTTAAACGAAAATGAATAAAGCATCAACATAGAAAAAGGTGATAGAATAACATTGATAGAGTTGCCGCACTTCTTTGACGGTGCCTTCTTGGTTGTGCTGCAACCTACTTGTCTGATCTTTGTCGACTTGTCTCCGACCTCGCAGCCCGTCGAAGTCCTCACTCTTCGGCAAGGGGGGGGGCTTTGGGTCCCGCGAGCTCACGCTTCAATTAGACAGCATCGAGCCTTTTCGATTGTGGGGCCCTTCATCTGAAATGGCCTACCACAAAACTTACGATTGCTTCCTCGGTAAAACTCGGCTGCTTTTGTAAGTTTTTGGGCTGGGAGCGCCTCTGAGTAGGTTTCTTGAAGAGGCACTCGATACATTCTCAGAATGAATGAATGAGATGATAGAAATGGAGAGAGTGATGACAAAGGAAGAAGTGATAAATGTTATCAAACGAAATGGCCAACATTTGCAGTGAATAATGTAGCCTACTGCTCAGTTGTAGCGATCTCCTAAGTAATAATAATTGTGCAATGGATTTTAAGGGATGATAACAGAAAGAAGTCAGGAATATCCTGGGGAGGACAATCTCTCCTTTTTGGTTAGGGTATGCTAGAGCGCTGTTAATAAGCTGGATGAAGGCGAAGCCGTGGCTGTCAGTTATAGTTTTTAAAATCTAAAATCACTGAAAACCTTGTAGCTTATCAAAACAAAACTGCCTGTCGATTCTAACGATTTGCATCCGTACAATCAATCAGTCAGGTTTCAGAAGAATCACACTACTTCAACTGAGTCTCTTGTGAATCGCCTGGTTTCGGGTGTGTTCAGTATACATATTGAAAAAATATGCATACATTATAATACATATATATGTGTATATATATTTTTCTATTATATATAATCCTAAATAGCACTCGCTTTACCTCGAAACATGCGATTACGAAAACTGTAATGTAGTGTAAATCCAGTGGTGGGTGCTATTCAAATAGTAAATACTATTTGAATAGTATTTCAATAGTTTATGACTGTTGACGCCATTATTTAAAATAGTCATGTAAAAGGTTCTATTGAAATAATATTGAATAGTATGCCCCATTGAGCCTATTTAGTCAAAAGTAAAGTCAACTGAATAAATTTCAAACTTAACTTCTGTAAATTCTTACTTATTATTAATGTATTAATCATTTCAAGTTCTTTGTTTCTCTGAATATTTAATATATCTGTGTGTGTGTGTGTGAAACTCTAACCATTGAGCTCTATGGTCCATTCATAGTCATAGTAATAATAATAATAATAATTACGACAATTTATATGGCGCCGTAACACGGCCATGCCGTTACAAGGGCGCCTTACAAGACAACTAATAGTAATGTTATTCTTCCCCCTCATAATGAGGCTCTGTTTTCACAGGCTTAACCTCGAAGCATATTCCTCCTTCCGCCTTTCATTACAGACTCTCTTATCCAAATCAACTTCTACGCAATCTGACTCCTCCCCCTCAATCGACCACAATGACACAACTTTACCACCTACTGCATCTTTCAACCTTTTCGAGCCTGCTACTGAAGCAGAAATCACTACCCTCGTTCAAGCCTCTCAAAACAAACAATGCGACCTCGACCCAATCCCAACTTCCTTACTTAAAGACTGTGTAACCCTCCTCGTTCCTACTGTAACCAAAATCATCAACCTCTGTCTATCGACTGGTACTTTTTTTACTTTTCAAAGACTCTGTTGTCAAACCACTTCTCAAAAAACCATCCCTTGACAAAGAACTTCTCTCCAACTACCGTCCAATTTCAAATCTCTCTTTCTTATCCAAACTCTTGGAACGGGTTGTCCTCTCTCGTCTCAACGGCTACCTCACCTCAAACAATCTTCTAAACCCAAATCAATCTGCCTACACCAAGCACCACTCTACCGAAACTTCCCTTGCCTTGCTATACAACAAACTTGTCATGGCGATAGGCCGTTAACAAGTCTCTTGTTTCTGCCTCTTAGACATTTCTGCCGCTTTCGACACAATAGTCCATTCTATCCTCATCAAACGCCTTTCCTCTGCAGTTGGAATCTCTGGCACTGCCCTATTGTGGATAAAATCATATCTTTCATCACGCTCTTTCACTATCAATGCCGCTGGTCACTCATCTAATCCGCACACTCTCACCTGCGGTGTTCTTCAAGGTTCTGTTCTCGGTCCTCTGCTGTTCATTCTTTACACCTCCCCACTCAGCAAACTCATTTCCTCATTCTCTACTGATCATCACCTCTATGCCGACGACACACAACTCTTCATTTCTTTCTCCCCTCACTCCCTTCCAGACGCACTAAATCATCTACGCAACACAATCACCCAGATTTCAGCCTGGATGACCGCTAATCTGCTATGCCTTAACCCTTCAAAAACAGAATTCCTCATTATTGGCCTCCGCAAGCAATTAAACAAACTAACCTATCCTCCCGATCTTTGTCCAACCGATCTCGCTTCTCCCGCACCTTACTCTTCTCCTGTCCGCAATCTTGGAATCATCATCGATGATTCCGACCACATCAGCCAGCTATCTCGCACCTGCTATTTGCACATCCGTGACCTTCGTCAATTGCGCCCAATACTTGATTACAAGACTGCATGCACAATAGCCACCTCAATTGTTCATTCCAAACTCGACTACTGTAATTCCATCTTTTACAACATCGACTCTTCTCAAATCAAACGCCTGCAAACAGTCCAGAACGCTCTCGCCCGCGCAGTCACCAAAACTCCCAAACACCAACACATAACCCCTGTTCTCAATCACTTCATTGGCTTAAAGTCCCTCAGCGCATCCATTACATAATAGTATCTCTTACCTACAATGCCCTTCAAACGTTTAAACCCTCTTACATTCGCCAGCTATTCACCATCCAACCGCTCGGGTCTACTAGCTCATCATCATACCTTTCACTCTCTTGGTCTCCAGTCTCATCCTCTCTGAAATTCTGCAACCTCTGCACCAGCTCTTTGGAACGGACTCCCAAAAGACCTCCGCCAGTTTGCTCATCCTCCTATCTCTCCTCTTAACTCAACCACTCCTCCGCTTGCACTCTCCTCTTCTGCTTTCCACTCACGACTGAAAACCGAACTCTTCAAGATATCCTATCCTGATTCCTGAGAGTCAGATGCTCCATGCTACTGCAGAAAGCAATAGAGAACGTGCATGATGAAAGCGACACTACTGGAAGTTCTTCTGCTCACAGTGACAAAGCTGTGACATGCAATTCGGCTTGTAACAGTGACAACTTCTTCGATGATTTATCAACTATGCAGAAAGAGTTGAAGTTTCTGAATGATACGTCATGTGAAGTAGAAATGCTGGACAATCATCCACGAATCAAGTTAGTGCTTCTGCGATTCAACACAACCATCCCATCCAGACTGTTTAGTAATGCAGCACTAATTCTCACCAATCGCCTATCCGATGAAAAATTTGAACAATTGCTCGTACTCAAAGTTAACAAGAACTACTAACAGAAGGTTACTACGTCAGAGAATTTCAAACTTTCTCAGTAATTATATGTAACTGACACTCATAATGGCTAAATAGTCTTTAAATTGTCATGTAGTATTTGCAATAGTCCGCATCTAATTACTGTTTTAAATACTATTTCGATAGTTTTCTACAGGTAGGCTACTATTTACTATTCTATTTAAATAGTCAACCTGACTATTTACCTTAACACTGTGTAAACTGTAAATCTTCGAAAGTTTCTCAGTGCCCACAAAAGCCTCGTCACGGAGATCAGCTTATTCACTGGCGCTAGCATGTTTTGCATGGGAATAAGTTATAACGTAATATCTTAAGTTAACATCTGAATGTGGAGAAAAGTTAACGTAAAACGTTAGTTAAGGTGAAGCGAAGCAGCACAAACTTTCTCAGTAGACTACTATGCTGAAAGTCCTTTGCAATTGCTTAAAAGCTAATGTAGGGCCTACAGCTTCAATCATCAATCTTACCGAATATCGTGAAACTTTTGTCTTTTGCGCTCACGTACGTTCCCCAAAAAACTTTTGGCTTGTTGAAAATCTAGCAAACACAAAGAATCTAGTAGACACGTTAGTTGATAGAAGCTCGTTGGCTAGAGGCTTTCTTTAAAGCCTGAGCTTACATCATCTGGGTTTCTAAGACGTAGGCTACTAGCTGCAGGATAAACAATATTGCCCACGACCCACCAGCCTAGACTGTATTATAAGTTTCATATTTGAGCCTCCATGCATGAGCTATTGCAGCGGCGTCGCCCGGATTTTTAATTGTGTACCCACAATAATCAGAAGACCACACGAAGGCCGGGGCCCGCGGGACGACGAACGAGCGTCCGAAGGACGATCGCTGAGGCGCGCAGCGCCGAGCAGGGGAGGGGTCTGGGGAGGACATGTGCCCCCTCCCCACTTAAAACCTTTTTGAATTTACAAACTGTGATGGTGGCATTTTAAGCCGTCATCTGAACAAAATTGCTTTATTATTTGGTCGTGGATACAGTCACGCCCGACGTGATTGTATAAACATGACTCGAATCACGCAATTGGTCTACGCAAATCTACGCAATTGGTCAATGCATGTCACATGATTTTGTGGACGTGAAAGGAGCCGATCGACAAACATTCCCTAAAGCGGTGGAAGATTGTTGACTATGTTTTCTAATGACGACACAAACCCTAAACCTGACCCTAACCGACCCTCACGGCGCCTAACCTGACCATAACCGACCCTGACGCCGCCGAATCTGACCCTGCACGACCCTCAAGATGTCCACCATTTGAAAATCCCGACGTCAGTTCAACAAATTCTCAAGTTCACATGACATGCTTTAGCCAATAGCGTGGCGGGCGTGAATTAAGTTGCTTGGATTCCGCTCACGTCCGGGGCGTGAACGGATCCACTACGTTATTATTTTAGTGCTGGTAGAAACCATGAGCGTAACCAGACAAAATTTCGGAAGGGGTTTTAAGATTTCGGGGGTTCCATTGAAAATCGTCGCAAAAGTCCAGGTTTTTTATATTTTGCATGTAAAAGCATATAAAAACCCTAACCATAACCCTATCTAACCCAACTGTCACTCGTAGCTAAGATGCATAATTATTTGAGTCGTGTTTTAGTTTGACTGCAGACAATAAACTAGGAAACCAGACATTTATTGAAATTACAATAAAAACTAGAAAATAGGAACGCCATAAGCCTTAAGGTAAGCATATTGCTGATCAGACACAATTAGCATAAATAGTTTACAAATGATACACAAACCAAGCAAGAAGGATTCAACTACCGAATCGTGAAACCATGTGGTAATGATGTAGTTTACTAAATGTTCAAGGAACAAAACATTTCGAAATTTGATATTTTGAAATTTGAAAGATAACACTCGAGAGAAGCCATTGAGGTACACAAATATAATATTTGAAGAAATAGGCCTATCATATTGATAGAAGATAGTATCATATATTACAATAGTAAATAATATCATTATACCATATAATATCATTATATATATCATATAAGTTCATATAATAGTATAAAGTCAATAACAACTTAAACCTATAATTATTTTTGTTATATGTCTGGGGAATATAGCCTGGGGAACATTCTGTCAGAGGTGCCTTGATTAAACACTTATTACTGAGAAAAAAAACATCCTTTCATCACTGCACTTGTCAAGTTATCGCTGCATATTTTGTGTAGCACTTCACGTTAAAACAATCCGTACCATCAACATGAGGTAATAATTATCCTCTGATGCGCCGTAAAAACTGGGGGCTTCGTCTAATGATGGTATACGATATGAGCTGCATCATTCGGAAAATTTATCAGGGTCTGTCGAAATCGTTTTAGGGGTGGCCCGCTGCTTGAAATTATTTTCATATAATATAATATAGATTTCTAACCAACGAGTACCAACAATGTCGACCATAGGACTACTTGAAAAATTGTTCAACACGAAATGTTGTAAATAATTACGTTCCTGACGTGCTTACTCTACTATGCTCAGTAAGTTAGTAGGTTCTTAGTCTACTAGTACTAATTCACTAAATGTAGGTGTAAATGTAAATCTTCCAAAATTTATCAGCGCCCACAAAAGCCATGACCGATTTGTTGCCAAAACAAAAAGGTAGGGGCCTATCAGTTCAATGGTAGGCCTACACAGTGTATATTAAATAATCACCGATATATCTTAGCGCAACACAAACTCTGCATCGAGGACTCCAGCTTAATTGCAGGCGCTGAAGGAACTGAATGCGCAAGAGCCAGGTACTTACGTGTGCCTATATATTGTAAATTAATTATCATAGTATAGCAAATTTTATAACATAGGCCTATGCTTTTCATTAAGAATTCTCATTTGGAAGATGAAAATTATTCTTGGCGATATAAATTTGGGATACTCGACAGATTCCGCATCAAAGCCACGTGTAAGCGATTATAATAGGCGTAACTGGCCACTGGCAGTTTTAAAAGTCAATCCAAATTCAGATCCAAATGCACCTTTTAATGTCACACATATCTCACATATTTTGCGAAAGACCTATGAAAACATAAACTTTACAGCACGTGAGAGCCATGCAAACATATTAACTCAGCTGAATTACTCACTAGTAATAAATATTTTTTCGTAGTTTGGCTTTGCTCGTATATGTTGAACAACGATATGTGGACAGTGGCAGACTGGGTGGATCGATCAGTCTATGTTGTCCTATGCATCGACATCGATTTCCCGTAATTACATGTGCAAATGAACGCCAAGCATTACTCGCACTATTAATCCTCTAGGAATTAAGATTTTCATGAATGTCTATAATGTATTTATGCAGGCTACATTGTAGGCATGTATATGTGTATATATTTCTATGTATGTATGCATATATGCACTGTATGTATGTATAAGTGCATTTAAGTTTGTCTGTATATATTCATGTAAGCCTATATATGTATATGTACGTGTGTACATATTATATATATAATTTTATGTACATATATGTAGGATCATGCTTATACACAGACACACTTATACGGATCAAGAAACACATTGCCTCATCTCCCAATTTCAGTTCTTACCAATCACCTTCAAGGCTACTCTATTGAAACTGCTCTCGCCTTTACGCTGGATGACATCTTCTCATCTGTTGATAAAGGAAAGGCGTGCATCTCAGTATGCCTCCACCTTAGTGCTGCTCTCGACATTACAATGGTGTTGCTCTTGATGAAACTGTTTTTCCGCTCTCAAAAACTCGCAAAACACTTAGGATGACTCTGGACAGTAATCTCACATTCCAATTCCACATGAAAACCTATGCAATCTTGTTTCTATCATATTAGAGCAATTATAGGTCACATAATGTCCGCGCTTACCAAGGAAATGTGACAGCTTTCGTGTCTGCTCTCGTTTCGATTATGCCAGCTCTGTGTACAGGCAAATCGGATCTTGAGGTCAACAGGCTTCTGAAAATCTCTGACTTGCTAGGTTCTGTGTGCATTTTCTGATTCAAACTCATTAACTCTGCTCGGTCAGCTGCATTTGCTTCTTTGAACCTGTCACACACGTAGGCCTACAGTCCCGGCACTAGCAGTCTAGCTCCTGCAGAATTCAGAAGAAGATTTAAATGTCTTGCTCGTTAAACCCTCACTATGAGCACTGCTGCCTAACTCAACCACTACTCTCTCCTTACATTCCACCACGCAGTCTGCGATCTTAGGTCATGGGTCCTTTGGTTGGGACATACAAGGTCTTGGATAAAAATTATTATAACAGACTATATTCCTTATATAATAATCACAATATTCAGTCGTAACTTTATCCTCACGGCAGGTGCGGTTATGTTTATGTCTCTACTGTGCTCAGTAGAAAAGTCATGCAAAAGACTTGCAAAAGTCATTTCCACATTTATTCGCTAACAGCTTATCAAAACTCTTTGCTCACATCCTTCTGAACTAGTATGCTTGAAGTAGGCAAACATACAAGCCGCATATCTGCTTTTATTTATTTTACAGTTTGCACCGTATATCGTTAAAGTTTATGCTAGCATTACCAATGACTGCTTTAGCGTATGTACGTGGACACGTATACGCCTTTTAGTAACTCACAAGAGCGCTATGTATTGGATGTGCAACGTTGTCTTGGTTATATTGCTTTTTTCTTCAGTAACAAAGGGCTAAGTTTGTTGACGTAGCAAATGGCGGAAGAGGTTGGTAAGCACTCTTATGAAACCAGTGCAATGCGTGCATACAGCAAAGCTAGAGTGATGAAAGAATCCGTTTTGGTCGCGCACAGTTTCAACAAATCGTTGTCACTGTCAAACACCGTAACGCTCTCAACTTCGACTAATTATCGACCAAATCTACTACAAATTTTACGTAGGTCCCCGCTTCTTCCATCTACGCCTGGTAGATGGAAGAAGCGGGGACCTACGTAAAGTTATTCAGTTCCAATATACTGCATTTTGCGTTCAGTTTGGCTTCAGATAATCGAGATCACCGCAAGTTTCTGACTAACTGGTTAAAGCAAAACGGTAGGATACGGGACTAAAAATACGAAAGACAGAATTGAGGCAGAATGTAAGTGTCGGTAATTGAATTTAGTCTTGAAAAACAAAACATAATCGAACACGCAAAATTGTCGTACAACAAAGCCTTTTATGAAAAGTATGCATACTGTTTTTCTTTGCTATTATATACTAGTTCTCGTTCAGCGCCATTAACAACGACGACTGTCAACAATTAAGCTGAGTCTTGGAATCGAGCGAGGGCCTTACAAGATAACATTTTTCGAACGCTTCCTTTCAGTTCCCATAAGTCGAAGATTTGACGACAAAGCGACCGTATAAATCGTCAAATGCCTGACGCCAGTGTTATAGCTCGCAATCTATTGTTCATTTCTACTAAAGGACATGCGCATGTAGAATACGTACGTAGACGTCGTAGAGCCCTACGTCACATCATACGGTTCCAAAGTAGTAGACTACAGGACATCACTAATTTTACCTAATTAGGTAGATGGATACTTATCGAAAGTTTCTGATTAACTGGTTGAAATAAAGCGACATGTGCGCGACTCTAAAATATCTAAAGCAGAGTTGAAAGGCTCAGGTACTGAATTTACAATCCGACGAAGGAAAAGATATCTTTTCTGATAACAATGCATCTTTGCCAAACTCCTATTATTATTACCACGATATTGCACCATATGGAAATATTCCATTCTATCGGGCATATGATTCTCTACACCAAACGAATGTTTTCCATGGTCACTTCCTTTGTTATAGTATGTGGCGGATGTGTATTTCTTTTCACGCGCCTCTTTATGATGATATTCATTTATTCAATTTATACGGCACTGGAGGATGTAGGCCTATTACCCAGTTTTCCGACTTCGGCTCTGGTTTTCTACTCCACGTTTCTCATCTTTCTTAATACGCTTGATGTTCGAGAGTTAAGCACTGGCGCCCAAGTGGGATTACATGCGGTCCACATCTGCTTTGTTTTCATTGTCGGCGTTCTTCTGTATAATTTGCTGATTGCGATGTTATCAGACGAAATAGATAAAGTCTCTGGAAACAAAGAGCCAGCTTTATGTATTGATCACTTGTGGACAGTTGGATCGATCGATAATATAGGTCTGAACACACCTATTGTTCGGAGTATGTACACCCATTTGAAACGGGCGTCGATTAAGAAGTATTTTGCGTGTCTGGAAGATAAAATCTGTTTGGTCTCAGTTGACAGTGCGCGAAAGACAGAAATTCGAAGACCCACATGAATTAATATAATAAATAAATAAAGAAATAATTTTTAATTAATAGGCCTATGTCTTGATTGGCTGCTAGTTTTTTTTATTTAATCTGTTTCTCTGAATCAGAAAATAATATCACCGTCATATTTCCCAACTAGATAATAAACTTAGAAATTTTCCTTAAATTAAGTAACTTATAAGTGTTACTTCGTTGACTATTATTGTCATAATTGTCAAACTATTGTCATAATTTACTACTTGATCTAATTCTTATTCACTGTTAAAAATTAACACAGCACTGTATGTATTCATTCTGGGAACAATAAATATGTCTTATGTCTTATGATGCCATTTTGGTCAAAACTTCTGTCAGTTCTTCTTTTCTATCTCTCAGGTATAAACTTATTTACTTAACCTGCGTTAATAGGCGAACCTATTTAAGCAGGACGCTAGTCCATTCTGTGTCTACCTGCTAAACACTAGTTACATGTAGTCTTACACAACCTGTAAAATTCGTATGCAAAGAGCGTGTATGTAAAGTGTGTGTGAAAAATTTGATATGTCAAATGTTCTCGGATCAATAAAAATGATTGATTGATTGATTGATTGATTGAGGATGTTATTTGTTTCAACTTGCATAATTATTATGCACCTTAAGGCTAACTCTTTCGTTGTTCCTGACCCATCGGACGTCGATAACGCTGCTCCAACGGATTACAACAAGGTTTAAACCTTGCAAAGACCATCGATAGGCCTATCATCTGATAGGCCTACTGGATATAATTAAATGTGTGGGTGAGACTTATAGTTAGCTGTGTTCCGATCCCGTTTGGATTGGTCATTGCAATCACCTGGTTAATGGGTGGCTGGTCCTCAGAGGAATGTACAGTATGAGGAGAGAGTGGGGTAGTTGACCGATGCACATGCAGATAGACTCGCTGATTCTATGTAAAGGTATGCAGTGATTGATGGTTCTCGATGGGGCCATATAAATTGCAGCCCTTGCAGTTGCTTGGACGCAGAGATATAGTTAGACAGATCCAGCACGCAGGTCATACACGGCTACCAAAGGACCTTACGGTGGACCTCTCTCTCTCGGTTGTCATCCGGGACACGGAGTTCAATTACCGTTGTCTATAGCTCCGTTTTGTTGCAGCGAGTCGCATTAATCGATCCACTTACCATCTGAGATCTATTGTTTAATTCAATATTTAGGCCTACTGGTTTTTGAGAGTCGATTCTGAAAATTAAAATTTACTAGGCCTACATGAATTCAACATTTTCTGCAATGAAATTGAACAAGGTGCACTGTTTGGAAACATGGTGGTTGACCAATCTGTATATCGCCGAATTCTTAAGGTACCAGTCGATGGCGCACAAAAACCAGTCAAAAGTCAGATGAAATGCCCACAAAGTCGGTTCACCTAGATCACTGAATTCAGTGAATTGCATGAGCACGGAACGCCGATACAAGAAGCTGACAGAGGATATGGAAACGGAATGAAAAGTATTCGCTTCCGAGATGGCTTCAAGATTGTATGTATGTATGTATGATGTATGTATGTATGTATGTATGTATGTAACGGTATGTATGTATGTATGTATGTATGTATGTATGTATGTATGTATGTATGTATGTATGTATGCATATTATAGGAGCTCACGTTGGATCTCTCTCTCTCGGTTGTCAGCCGGGACACGGAGTTCTGTCGTGTATCGTAATCATTGTCTGAATAAACATCGACGACAACAAAGTGTTCTCTCTCTGTCTCTGTCTGTCTGTCTGTCTATTTGTCTGTCTGTCTGTCTCTGTCTCTGTCTCTGTCTTCATCTGTCTGTCTGTCTGTCTGTCTGTCTCTGTCTCTCGCTCTTAAGTTCTGATAATATACATTGGGCTGCGACCATGACCATCACCAGCATCCACATCGCCGCCACAAATGCATATAACACTCAGAGTAATTGTGCTTCATTGATTCGAAGTGGCGTATACGCTGCACATAGAAATTATGCAGTTTTACGATATCTATGCGTAGATATTCTGACGGAGTACTTAGGCTACAGTCGATTACGCGACTATTTCATCACCGAAGTTAATCACGCTCACAGTCATTCGTGCGGTGTGTTTAATCACGCCACCATTTAATTAAAAACAGAGAGAATAGGTCTAATTGACGGGTGATTAAATGTTAATAGTACTTAAGAAATGAGCCAAGCATGATTAAATGTAGCAAACCTAAAGCAAATTATAAATTTATTTACTAAAATATTAATGGAATAGGGCAATGTTGAGCGCTTCAAGAAACTTAGAGATATTGCTATTTATTTACATTTCCCGTCATTTGAGTTTACCTTGACGCAATTAATTGGCTATCGTTTTTTCCGCCTTTCTGTCGTTTGGCTGTTAATTATTTTGTCAAAGTGCAGAAGCCACTCAATAATTTCTAAACTATTTGAGTTTTCAGTTGCTTCGTTCGCGTATCAGTCCTAATCTGAGTTTCTGCTGCGGATTTTGTACTGTATACTTTATTCAAAAGTCGTGTTGGCCTACGTGGCTGCATGAGGAAGGATGGATACCGGATATCCTGATCAGTGTCGGTGCCAGATATACAATTTCAGCAGGTCACGTCTGGTTCATTGAACGTAAGTAAAGTGAAGAAGAAAATTTCAATGTAGCGCCTCATTTTATTGAGTAATGCTAATGTATAACATTGATGCGCTTTAACACAACATGAATAGGTTAGTTTCGGAGTAATCAACCACACATGTCAGCAGGTACGCAACGGCGGTAAAATATAATTGTTTCATTTTTAGATTTACAATATAGATTTCTAGAAAATTTCAATGTTGTATGCGCCTCATTGCACTTAAGTCTTAGTATGACATTTCTTTGCTACGGATATAATGAATTATAACATTGATGCAACTCATAAATAGGTCTGGATATGGGTTAGTTTCGCGAAGTAATCGACGACTGACGCTGATTATATTTATTTTCACAAATTCCTGATTCTTCCTTTATTGCAAAAATAATTGACAATTCAATTTTAGAGTTTAAAATATACAATTCATGGTAGCGCAGCCACTGATCCTGATGTACGATAAGGACTATGGGCGGACAATGGACCGCATTATACCCTCTCCTCCATCCAATACGTCTGGATGGAGGAGGAGCGACGCGGGTCTTTGGAGGTACCTCGCCCATTAGCCATTGTGGCATTTCGATCTAATGAGCAGTAGGCGACAAATCCCCATTCAATGTACACCCGGCAATCGATGGATAGCCGGACGTGCATCATATTCTACCAATGACGGATTACTCGACGCTGGCTTAATCGTTGGCACGGACGCTACCGCCAGTGGTCGCTCTACACTATCGACTTAACGTGGTCCACGGTCTCTGAACACTTTGCTATCTGTCAACTTCGGATGGGAATCTGTTGGTTGGGGTCCACGCGTACGTGCGTGGGCCCGCCATTGGTGACCCCTCCAGTTTTCTGTGCAGTGTTTTGCTAACTGGAAATGATCTGAAATGTCATCAAGAGCAGTCATCACTGCTCTTAATGACATTTCAGATAATTTTGATAGGCGCCTCTGATTAGAGAAGGTGCGTTTTGTTAATTACCCTAGTAAATAAATAAATAAAATAAAATAAATAAATCAGTAGTCGTACGCAACGGTGCATAGGTTCATTAGGTTGACATTTTTAAGACTAGCAAACTATAGGTCTGAGGCTTTGAAGTACTATTTACATTTATGGAGAAACCAGGTCTAACATCATATCAATATCAATAACAAGTCTACACGTCTCCAGTGTTTGCTCGTGAAATTATACTCGCATTAATATAATTATTGACGAACGGCTGAAGTTCGGAATTTACGTTGTAGCAAGTTTAATGTTTTGTGTCACTGTGCAAGTAGTAGGCTAAATCTGAATATAGGGCCTATTACTGAAGCTAACGGGTTTTTATTGTCATGCTGCAGCGTGCTTTCGAATTAATTACGGTGCAAAACAATGAGGGCGAACTATACTACCAATTATTCAACGCATTATGAAAAGAGCATTTATTAATGGGTTTATTTGCCACAAGCGATCATTGCACGATGGAAAACGAGGATCGCTATGAGTGAATATGCTTCCATGCTGCAGGGACACATAGATTTAGGTCAAAACGTATTGAACCTTCCGACGTGGGACCACAGAAAAAGTCGATATCAGACCAATCTTGTTAGCGTCGGTGAATTAATGCTTCGGTGCAAATAGGCAAAAGCGTTGTGGAAAGGATGTTCATTGCGAGCCTAGCAATAACTAGGCCTAGTCGATCAGAACTAGCCTATACAGGCCTAACTACCTGATCACTTACTTACAGTGACTATGGATAATGAAACAGATTATTTTGACAGAATTCATTCTAACTGTAGAATTTGCTATGGAAGTTAATACTGTTTGAGCAGATTCCAGTGAAAAAGTGCGCAAGGCCATTCGCAATAGTTATCTGCGTTAGGTCAACGAAAATTTTGACAAAATTTGACGAGTTCAGTTTCAGAGGCCTTCTACTCACATCTAGCAGATGAAGACACCAAAGGAATACGGTATTATTTGTCTTTTGCGTCACTCAACCTGCAATACAATCGCGGACAATACAATAGACCTCGATGCAAACAGATGTATCTTAAGCCAGTTATATGAAGATAGATTCTCGCCATCGGATGATTTTACCCATTGCATGTCAAGAAAGAAGAAGTAGCTCTGTCATCAAATTCCATTATCAGGTACGGCTAAATACCGAAGGCCATCTCAGAAAACACAAGTCGTGACAAGACGTCAGGGATGAGATTCTGAAATCGAATGACATTCTGACAAACTTGGAACACCTTAATATTATGGCTCTAAATGTCTTGTCGATTGAAGTAAGAAGACTCAGTTATATTGCTCGAAATATATTGTCAGAGCCATATCATTCATGGCTCGAAGCAATCAAGAATAACGACCACGTCTTCGTATCTCGCACACTGGCAGCTTCGACAGAAACGGAAAGACAGCGTCTTCTACACGAAGAATTAGAATTCTTTGATATCGAATCTGTTCTACATACTTCAAGTCGCCCGTTCAAATTCACACATCCGTTCACTCTGGCCGCCGTCTATGGCTCGATCAACGTATGTGACGTCATGATACACAATGACGTCGACGTTTGTCTTGTTGAGGCGCGATCGTACAACGTTATCCACTGTTTGGTCTGCATTGCCTTCTATCAGCCCCACAACGAAGAAGCCGTTGTCAAAACCTACAACAGCCTATGCCGAATGCTTTCAGAGGACGTCATGCGAAAGCTGCTGTATATGGAAGAATCAAATGGACTTCGTCCACTCGAGTTTGCCGCACAGCAAGGTACTCTTCAACTTATGTCGGCCATCTTCGACACTCCAGGAGTTTATGTTAGAAGACAAGCAGCTATTGGATTATCAGTTTACAAATGGTACGATGTTACGGAATACCAGACAATTGGTGCTTCAGCAAGTCGTAACTCTGTCTCCCCTTTGAGATTTTTATCATTGCTAGATCAGAGAAACCTTGACCGACCATCAGTTTGTGAAGTTTTGATGGATGGTTTTGTTGCTGAATGGGTAACGAGGGAAATTCGCTGTAAGAGCTATTTTATGTGCATTTACTATTTCATCCGTATCATGTATTACATAGCTCTGATGATTTACGAACTGGACTCAACTTGGCTGAGGGCCATCGGTAGAATAGGAGATAAGGAAGTAGTTTCACATAACAATGGAAAAGTGCGAAACAATGTGTATTGCAGTTCATCATCGTTAATTTCGCTACCAACATACACACGCCATTTTATCGAAGTGTATTTGATTATAAATGCCGTCCTTGATGCACTATCCGAATTCTATTTCTTTTACCGAGATTTGCGCCACTGGGGTGCGGAAAAATTTCTTTATAGAGATCTTCGGGGTAAGAAACAGTTGGTCATGAACACTTTAGATTTATTATTGCGACCCATTATCGTAATTGCGTTGTCTGTCGCAACGATAATCGAAGTAATCCTATTGAACGTGGCTCGTGAACAGGGTTCCGCTGTATTAGTAATTAATGTCATACGTGCCCTCTCGCCGCTATTCATTCTCATCTCTCTGATATTCATCATGCAGACAATTCCTGCAATAGGGCATCTAATTATATCAATGAGAAAAATTAACTGGAGTTTTATCGTTCTCTGGTCTGTCACATTTGTCTTCATGACGATGTTTGCTCATTTTCAAATTATCTTCTCTAATTCCAATTCTAAACAAGGGTGCATTCGCGAATTTTCCAATTTCTTCAACGCGTATTTTACATTATTCCTTACGTTTTTGAACATACAGGACTTCAATAATATTGAAATTTTAAATTCAGGAGTATTGTACTCGAGTAATATATGTTTTATACTTTTTGATGGCATTCTTGTATTCAATATGATGATTGTAATGTTTTCCGATAGCGTTATTAAGGTCCACGAAAGAAAAAAACAAGAGTTGGTATTGTGCCAGTTGTTGACGCAAATATTTCTCGAGGATAGGTTATCGGTAATTCCGCTCTATAGAACATTACATTCAAAGCTAAATAATGTATTTCGTAAACGATATTATGTTTATGATCTGGAACGATATTACATTGTACATGCAATTAGTCAGAAACAGAGAATTTCGTTAGTCAAAGCTTTGGAAAGTTGATTAAAATAATGGTCTCATTACCGAATCTTTTAACTGGATTTGGACGTTGTGTGTCATACAAACCGAATTTGAGAGTGTGACCATAGTTGGCCAAAAGAATTAGCGTATGAAAAGGAAGAGAAATAAAAATTATTAAGGTTAGTAAAATTATAAGTTGACCCTTTTGACGGAACTAAATTCGACAGTCGTGATTTTTAATTGAAAAACCTGCGTCATGCTGTTCACAGGCTGATGCTCGAACTCTTTTTGACTTTGCTAATTTTAATGTCATGCGCTTCTGTGCAAATTGTAAAGAAGTTTGCGTGTATCAATTTCAATTCGATGTTTTGAATCTGTGTATCATGTATGCCGCCAAAGTCAACGTTTGCGCATGCAGGAACTCTTTTGGTCAAACCAATGAATGCAATATTCTGCGATACAATTAGTAAAGTTTAAGAACGAAAGGTTTTAGAACTAACACTTTGTCAGTTGTTGACCTAGGATAATTTAGAAGATTTTTTTTAAATTATCCTTTCTTCCAGTAATCTGCATGAAAGTTAAAACAGCATTATCGAAAGATGTAACTTTTACAACAATGGTCATTACATGTCCTAAATTTTGCATAAGTTTACCTATTCGCATATTGCCGATTTACAGCTTTAAGTTGAAGTAAAGGCATTGTAAGTGTACGCCTGTAAATATCATACTGTCGTAAAATGCCATGTTAGCACTACGGAATTGCAAATTACGTGCAGCTGTGGCGATATTTGTCGCAATTTTTTGCTTGAAACCATGTTGCATTCATGTCGAACAAACCGGCATGATCTCTTTGTCCCGCGAGCGAGAACTGCTATGGCTAAAACGCGAGCCTTTGCCTTCATTGGCCCTGCACTATGGAACCAGCTTCCTCCTTTGACACGTTCCTGTTTATTAACTGGTGGGCCAAGCGCCTCTTTTCGTTGTCTCAAGACCTCTTTCTTTTCTCTGGGTCTCTCGCACTGTGAGCGTCTCTGATTGGTGTGCACTGCTAAAGGCGCTATATAAATTGACAGATACAATACAATACAACTATGCGAAAACTTGTTTATCATTGTCATTTATTATGATGTTTAATAAATTTAGATTTCGTGACAGATTAAGTGAGCAAACGTGTTTTTTTCAGCTGGTCTTTCAAGAACATCAAAGCTGTTTCATGAACATTGTTACATGCTTATAAGTGCTCGTTTCATGCGCTCAATTTTATAATTTGTATGTTCAGGTTTTGACGGAAAATAAAAAAATTTGCAACTTCTGAGATTTCCTGTGGTCAGTTGATGTTTGTTGGCCTATGAATATATCTGTTTATTTGTACATAGCCCTTTAAGAATCTGCTATAATGATTCCGCAAGAAATAGCTTACACTGCTTAGTCGACAGCACCAGAACTCCTTAGCTTTTCACTTTACGTTTCATTAGCCATTACATTACTTTAAATTTTATTTAGAAAAGAGTGGAGGTCACAATTTTGCACCAAGAGAATTTAGTGGCTGAATATAAGTGTGACAAATTGTAACGTATTCAATGCTGTTGTAAAGCGGACAGTGTTTTAGTCAGTAATTAACTAGCTTTCCAGCGGTTATATTGAGGCCCTGCTCAGATTTGAAAATTATTGATGTTGTTCTAATCCGGAGTAAAATCACACTAACAGGTTAAACAAGAGTCAAATAGACTATGCCTCTAAAAACCTAAAATTCGCATACCATATCATGTATAGTTTATTAATAATAATATTTAATAATAATAATAACAACAATACAACTACTGCTGCTGCTGCTGCTACTGCTGCTGCTGCTACTAGGCCTCACTACTAAAAATTGCGATGTAAAGTAATAACGTGAAAATAGACTGAAGTTAATACCGGTACCAACCTATTCTACTGCCTGGCAAATTAGTTTAGCTGTAACCGACCTCGCACCATGAAACCTGCTTCTTTGGCTATTCAGTCCTTCTCCTTAAAGATATGTAACATTGCCACTTCGTATGATAGTGACGTAGATTTATCTTATCCTCGCAGCTCTCCAGCTGAGATTAACGAATATTTGACCATTGGGGCCAATTGTAGAAAACTATAGCTTTGTTAGCCTAATTCCTTAGAAAATATTGATCATCCCACAATAAACATCGTATAAAAGTCTTCGAGTCGTGTCATGTTCTTTTATTTCACGTTCGCGTATTTTTCCTATGTAATTTTTCATTTAAGAAAGTCTACGTCCATCTATAAACGTTCCATTCAACTGCAGCAGTGTGATTCTCGTTAACGTTAACGATAACGATAATGAAAATTTTCGTTGACGAAAGAAAATGATTTCGTTAACGATAACTATAACTAGCAAGGACCGCTAAAATTAGCGATTAACTATAACTATAACGAAAATAACAATAACGAAAATTCATCTTTATTTTCGTTAATACAAAAAAATAAAAATAGAAAGTGCAATGTCGACGATTCGACATATATGAAGACAAAAAATGCGCTTTAAGTAATAATGCCTATTAGTCAGTAAGTTCCAGTAACTTTAATTATTGATTTTGTTATTATGCAATTTGTCAGTTACTTTGGAAAGTCGTGTATTCATGAAGCTGAATGCACCCATGCGTTAAAAGCTTTCAAAGCTCTGAGCAAATTGTGAAACAGCGTGTTAATACGCACAATTTTGCTTATAGCCTTAATTATTGTAACTATGTAGTAACTTTATTAACTAAAATAAAAATCCATTAACGATAACTATAATTATAACTAAAAAATAATACTAACTATAACTTTAACTCTAACTAAGATGAAAAACCATTAACTATAACTGTAACTATGACTAAAATAAAATCTGTAAGGAGAATCACACTGAACTGCAGAGACTTCTATTATTGTTGAGGCTGTCCTGAAAAGTTTCCTTTACCTCTATGTGCCACTATGTACATCCGGGAAATAGATGCTTTTAAGTTTGAACTGTTGCATCGCACACAGATCAAACCTTCTGCAACGATCAATACTTCACGCGCTGCTACATCCGTAGTATTGCGGATTAATACATTGTCATCGACCGTCCACAACAGCAAGGTCATAATCGTGTTAGGACATAATTACTTCCAATAAACATGGAAATATGGTCATAATGGTTTCACTTTTCCTACATATGACTTAGCAGTTGTTATACCTTCCGATGTCACTTTATAGTCAATATCCATCATTAACAACCTACCGTTATCCACCTGAAGCCCTTTTTGGCCTACAGGCTACTATGATTGTTGGTAAGCACGCGGCGGGCCGCAAAATGTTAGTCCTCACAGCCTCGAAAGAAATACAAATGTTTAATTCATATTTTACAACATGTATAAAAACAGGTGAGACTATATTAGGTCACTAGAACTTACAACACTAAATCTTTTAGTGTTTTAGACATCATTATTATGCAGTACTGTAGTAGTCGGACAAGTAAGTAGGTGCAAAATGAGACAAAAAATTATTTAGAAAGGGTCGTGCGGGCCGCCAATCAGCAGCCCTCGGGTCGCATTTGGTTGGCCATCCCTGATACTGTCCTGAACGATACTGTGTTTCATACAAAATCTGCAGCTGACCTTATTGCTTTCCTTAATTGCAATACATGCAACATGTGAAGTTTCTACTAACATGACTGCCCTACTGACAGTGCAGATTTGTTTTGGTTACATTGATTTTCGTAAAGGAATCACTATGTGTGTTGACATAGCGAAGGGCAAGTATGTGCAGAACCAGTAAACGTTTTTAGTGCATTCAATAAAAAGTGCACTATAATGCACTCAACGGAATGTAGGAAATAGATTTCCATTGGATATGATCGGTTTGTAAAGTTGTGAAATGCGGTATATAATTATCTGCGTAAGCTTCTCTCGTCTGCAGTGCAACCTGAACTCGATGTGCTATGAAGATATGCTGATAGAACATGCACGAACCTAGGTCAAATGTTTCGGTTCTAACAGAGTGCGCTATTTCGTTTGATTGAAATCGGAAACGGTCGAACGTTTGTGATTAACTCATTGAAACAAGGAGGTAGAGGAGTGATATAAGAGCATCAAAAACAGACTTGAAGTGTCAGGTTATCATTAGCAAAAAAAAATGTCATTCAACGAAGCCTCTGAAACAAATTGTACAAAAAATGTTTTGCCACTGCCGCAATACGAATTCTGGTTCAACGCCATTAGAAATGACGACAGTCAGGAGATATGCAGAGTTTTAGAAACGTGCGATATACTTACAAAGTCGAAATTACTGAACGGTTCATTTCAGTTCCCAGAAATTCCTGAAGTCAAACGTTTGACAAAAAGCGACCGATATTTACTCATCCATTTACTTTGGCAGCGTTGTACGGATCTATGGGAGTATGTGACGTCATGGTAAAATATGACGTCGACGTCTTTGTTCTGGAGAAAGGAAGAATTCAACGTGTTTCATTGTTTGGTTTGCATTGCATTTCTTCAACCACACAACGAAGAATCTATTGCACAAAGTTACACCAAGCTTTGTAGTATTATCCCTAAGGCAAATGTAGAGACGCTTCTGCGTATGGAAGACTCGACGGGGCTTAGGCCGCTGGAGTTTGCTGTTAATCAGGGAACGCTTAAGTTGATGATGACTATTTTTGAAACGCCAGGAATATATAAGATAAGAGAGGATATCATAGGTGTAAGAAGATATCGCTGGTATGATATCACAGAGTACGAAACAGAAGATATGTCTCTTCGACGAAAAAGTAATATATCGCCAATACAACTTCTCGGGGTGCTGGATGATAGGCATTTTTACACAGATTTTGGACGACATGTCTTCACTGAATCCATCATAGCAGATTGGATTCAAAAATCAGTCCACAGCAAACGTTTCATTATCATCCTATGGTTTGTTATACGAATTGTATACAATTTAACTTTCTGTTTTTATCAGTTCAGTCAGATTAACGTCACAAATAGATACAGCAGTGTAAATAGTTCTGAACTGTACTACAAAACGAAGACAACTTATTCGAACGAGTCTATTCAATGCGGCGAGGATCAAACATCTACAAATATCTCGCTGACTACAAAGATTTGTCTGGAAGCTTATTTGATATTGCAGTCGTTAGCTATAGTGTTGTATGATGGCATTTTGTTTGCTTATGGAACGAAATATGCGAGAATGCATAACTTGTGGACGAGAGATTTGTCGGGAAATCGCAAGAAAGTTGCCTTTGATATTTCTACCGTGTATCAGCAAATGGTTACCTTGATTTTTGCCATTATGATATTGGTCGAGATAGCAATCTATAACAATCCGACGAAAGAAAATATGTCATTCCTTGTAGTGATGCATATTGTCCAAACTCCTCTTCTTATTACGACTACATTGCAGTATATGAAAGTCTTCAATTCTATTGGGCATTGGATTGTCTATAACAGACGAATGTTTACCATGTTGGCTACTTTTTTGACTGTGTGCGGCGGTTTTATATACGTTTTCATGCGCCTCTTCATCCTCATATCTGAATTAGACAGCACTGGAGGATGTATTTCGCAGTTTTCTGACTTCATCACTAGTTTGTACTCCACGTTTCTCCTATTTACTAATACGCTTGACGTTCGAGGGTTAAGCATTGGCGTCTATGTGGGATTGCCTGCGGCCCACGTCTGCTATGTTTTCATTGTCGGCGTTCTTCTGTTTAATCTGCAGATTGCGCAGTTCTCAGACGAAGTCAACAAAATCTCCCAAAATAGGGAAATTATTTTATTGATTGATCATTTGTGGACAGTTCGCTCGATCGATGATATTGGTTTGAACACACCCATTGTTCGAAACATGTACATCCGTTTAAAACAGGCGTCAGTTAAGAAGCATTTTGCGCGTCTGGAAGACAAAATCTGTTTGGTGTCTGTTGACAGTGCGCGAAAGACAGATATTCGAAAGTCTACATAAGATATATATATATATATATGTTGATGTTTATATATATATATATATATATATATATATATAATGTATATATATAACAATGCATGTATATTGTTACGTGTCGTCTTGTAGATGTACCAGGTGTTGTGGATAGGACGAATTACACGCCTTATGTCGGCTGGAGTTCCGCATGAGTGTAAAAATATGGGAACACTGCGTATTAGTTTCAGACTGGAGTTATATCGTTTCTCTGTTAGTTTCCAGTCACGTCGAACTGTTGTTTTTGGTCTCCTATTATGAATTACATTTGTAATCGTTATTCGAACTACTGTAGGCGTGGTTAAGTTTTTTCAAGACTGATTGGTTTTCTTGTTCTTCTCTGTATGGTTGACGTTTGGGCGCTGCACCGCCTTGTAAAGGAATATTTCGCATGCAAATAGCTGAATAAATATTATTTTATATTAAACCGGGGCCTCTTGGCGGTTTCTGATTACACTAACAGTGAATCGATTCCCAAATAGAATTCTGTCTGTCTCTGTCTGTCTGTCTGTATTGTGGAATAAAACATAAAAAGAATTTGTGTTAACTAAGATTATGTGCTCAGACAGAGATGATGTCGTTGCAGCCGATGTGCATTGTGCTCACATGTGCGACTTGTGTTGAGAATGGACTTCCATTGATTCCAACTTACTCCAGTTGAAGCTACATGTGTTGTATTTAGCAAATATTGAAATTAACAATTTTCATGCGTTTTGTACAAGTTTTTAACCCTACAGAGGATATGCACAAATCTTAACCGTGTTGCTATTCTGTACCTTGATGTCTGTTGATGCATTTAGCTGAGTTGTGACAATGTATAATTAGATTTGATGCTATTTTGTGTTGTCAAAATGTAGATTTATTCATTTATATATTTATTCTCATAACCTGAGTGTATATTATACATACGGTTAATAATAGTATATAAATATCTTATTCGATGAGTTGTTATTTGTTTATACTTCTAAAACTTTGCACAAGTCATCCAGGATAACGCAAAGATATTGCCAGTTTAGGAAAATGAATTCTCAGCAATTAGTGCATTCGTTGAAACTTTCTCCAACAAGCTTTACACTTTAAATAAATGCCGCTGGCTTATCAAAGTCAACTGTACAACTGATTTGGCTAAAACATAATAATGCATTTATGCAAGGCCTTAAGCCAACCCTGTGGCAGCCATGAGAATGAAGTGTGACCGACTTCATTTTCTTAGCCACGACATATGAGGTCGTTTGGCCAGTCCTCTCCCTCGCCGTCTAATCTTTCCACCAACAGTCGACAGTGTATGGTCAGCGTACTCATTATATATGTATTGGCTAGGGGGAACAGGCGGACCAGAAATCTCGAATCAAATTTTTGCCCTGACGGGGTTTTAAACCCCGACATCTCGGTAAACAGCCTAACACGCTAACCACTATAGGCTACCATTGGACACCCCACCGCAATTATCTAGTAAATGGAGCATCTTGATCTGCAAGTAAGTTGCCAAGCGTTTCCGAGAACACATAATAATCATTATCTTTCCATCTGGTCTACTTACCTGCATAAGTACAGTAAGAAAGATTGTTTGGGAATGAACTAGAGTATCTTCAAATAGCTTTCAGAGTTCAATAGGAACGTTCTTGTTTAGCTAAACAGCTTTTGCTGAGGTCCTTGTTATTCTTGACTAAGAGCGAATGCAATCTATAAGTGATTGCGCCTTCGAACTCTGATATTAGTAATAATGGTCTAACTTCATTTTTTGTCGTATAGCTCCATGAGAAACTCTTGGCTCATTCATATTTTACTCTGTCAATGGATCGGTTCGAAATGGTAAATGGAAAAAATCCTAAAACTACTGCCAACACTACTATTGTTAATATACCGTAACAGCCACTACGACTACTAATAATTATATTAGTCGCTGAACGTTGCGGATATTTAGCCTACTTCAGGCCATAGTGCTGGCAAAGCAAAACGACGATCACAACTGTGTGGCAAACATTTGCATGTGTGCTAAGTCTGCGACCTCTTTTGTAACATTGGCAAAATAAGTCCAATAGTCATAGCCTAAAAGACGGAACAGCCCAAGTCAAGGCCTAAAATTGTGTGTGTTTCCTTTCTGACACAAAGTGTGCTGTTGACTTGTTTGGAGTTCACAGTGTGTAGTATGAATTTTTGAGAGATTCGTCTGTCAACTAGTCACGCTTTCACTCTAATAGGCTACCGGTACCTGATATTTTACATACCAATTCAAGCACAGTTTGACTATGCGAAGGATATAAGAGAGGATATCGTAGATATAAGAAAATGTCGTTGGTATGATATAACAGAGTACGAAACAGAAAACATTTATTTTAAACGACATTTTAGTAAATCACCCATACAAATTGTCAATATTCTAGATGAAAGACATTTTTGCACATATTTTGGACGACATGTCTTCACTGAATTCATAATAGCAGTTTGGATTCGGAAATCAGTTCCCAGCAAACGCTTCATTATCATTAATTTTGTTGGTTGTTGGTTTTTCTCAAATTTGTTACAGTTGTGTTTTGTGTGTGTAGCCTATCAGTTAAGCAGCAAGATTAGCATTGCAAATCAACGCAGCAACGAAAGTAGTTCTGAGCTGTACTACAAAACTTAGATAATTTATTCCAAGGAATCCACAAACTGCAACGATAGTTAGACTACACGAATATCTGGTCTACTACTAAAGATGCATGGAAACGTACCTGACATTGCATACATTAGTCAGAGAGCTTCATGATGCCACGCACTTTGTTCATGGATTTAAAGCTATGAGCGTATAATTATTCATGTTAAAAGATTTGCCAGGAAATCGCAAAAATGTCCTTTAAGTGAACATTTCTTTAGCCTGTCAGCATATAGTTAGCCTGGGTTTTGCTATTATGGAATTGGTTGAAATAGCGATTTATAACAACCCAACAAAGGAAGTAGATCATTCCTGTTTGTGATGCAAGTTCGATATATTTTAATGCAATTCAGGCTTATATGAAATCATCGAAATATCTTATCGTTACAGATGCAGCAGGGACCTCAACTTATTTACAGGCACTTAATATACCGAATGCGCAAGAACCACCTGCATGCGTGTGACTATATTATTCTAAGATAATTTTCATAGTATAGCAAATTTTATATTAAGTTATTAAGCCTATAAAAGGTGCCATAATAATATTATCATCTGCAGCGTCTAAACTGATCCATTGTAAGGCGCACGAAACGTTATTATAATATCAGGAGTGGTAAATAAAATTTGAGAGGAGCGTAGAAATTTAGTCCAGGCTAAATTGGAGGCAGCAACATCTTGAATGTTTTACGTTGTGACAAGTTGCAAGCATTTATTGAACGAGAAGTGTTGGTGACTTATTTATAATAATGCGAACTAGCTTTCATCATAATTATAAGTAAGAATACTCAATGAAAAAAAACAGTAATTAACATTGCAGCATACTTTTCTTTTCTTGGTTACAAGATTTTATCAGACCATAAAAATGCTCGCAATAAAGAAAAAACTTCAGAAAATGTGCTCACAAACAATAAAGAAGAGCATACCGTCGTCGTCGTCTCTTACTGTTTACATCCTCACCTACCTATTTTTTGGATAACTTTATTTATTGGATAGATCCTCCGGCGATCTGTTTGACTCTATATCACTGGTCAACATTATGCTAATACATGGTGTTCTGCAATTGAATAGTTGCCAATTAGTTCACCAACACAACCACATGACCTCAGTTCACAAATCATTTCACTGGATTAAAGTATTTCTGCTCATCCACTACAAGTTCTGTTGTCTCTCATCTGTACAATTGTAGGCTAATCGTAAACTCCACATTTCTAACGCCTTACTATGATGATAAGCGCTGGGCACCATCTTGTTCACGAGCGCTGCGTCGTATCAGAGGGGTTGCCAGGGAGACCAGAGAGAAGAGGAGGCAGAGCAGCTACAATTCCCTCAAACCTTTCAACTCTGTCTTACATTTTCCTGTTATTCACTATATATCTGCTCGTTCTTCATGATGACTTTGTTCATCTCGTCCTCCAGTTTCCTCTTCTCTTAAATTGTACAACCGCTCCTTAATCTTCTCTTTGTCAGATCTGTCGAGCCAACTAGCACAAATCTACATCAGTTCGCTCAACCGTATTCCGACTGCCAATCCCAGCAATTCCCCGCTAGCCCTGTTTTTGAAAGTTTTCCACTCATGAGCGAAAACAAAATTTCAAGCCTTCCTATTCCGGTTCTGCCACTTCATCATCCAATGACCACCATCACCAGCGATTTACGCCGTAACATTTCGCTCTTTCCTCGACTTGATACCCGAATTCTGACTCGGCACCAAAAGCGATCAAACAACCCGGATCCTCCGGACTTATACTGCGTCTTCTGACATACAATTTTGTAGAGCGTCTATGTAGGAGGCGCTCTACAAATTTGCAAATACACTAAAATGCACGAAACAATACAATTAATAAAAGTGTTATTATTAAGACAGGATTTAATATGCCAATATATCAATATGTTCAACGGTTTATTTTCGTCCAATCAGTGCAAACCATATTGCCGATCAATTTGGAATTCGATACTAGAGATTACTCAATACCCATCTCTGTGACTGACGGTCAACGACATTCCAAAGGTTTCTCCTCAACATTCCTCGTTCGAATCCAAGAATTCCCGGGTGAAAATTTCATACATTGGTGCTACTAGACGCTGTCCAAGTGGAAGCGTGTCTACCACTTATAAGCAGACTTGTATACGAGACAGCAAACTTCGAGACCGAGACCGAGACACTGAGGTACGAGACCGAGACCGTGACACAAGGTCCAAGACAGTTCAAAACAGTTCAGAACAAGTGAAATCTACATTGGACCCAAATCCCGAAACAATTTTTCTCTCAACTTTTGAAATCTAATACCAGGGACAAGTCACTGATATCAGCCTATCACCTGAATATTATAAACTATAAAGAATTTAAATTGTTCAGCCATTCTGAAATCTTCTAAATAGTGCTGAAAATTTAAACTAACAACATTCCTTATATTAGCGACATAAGTCACATCACTCACCTTGAGAAACTAGATGTTTCGTTTATGTTGGCTTTACACCAGCGGCAAACGGCATGCCATTTATTTTGTTTTTCATTCATTTCAAATTGCAAATTTCAATATTTCAGGTTCTTTCTGAGACATATTAAGATATTTGCACTGATAAATTAGAAAATTGAAATAAAGTAACAAAGTACAAACTTAAAACTGTTCTTTTCAATATCTGGTAATACCAGAAACAGCGCTTTCCTAAACTTCCGGTTTGTTTAGCACTCTCCATTAACTAATTATGCGTTCGGCATAGGACAATTTTATAGTGCGATACTGTCAGAAGTTCAGAACTAAAGACAGTTTGCGCGAGAACTGTCATAGTGGAGACCGCTTGTACAAGAGAACAAGACTTTCGGTTCGAGACAGTTTCCAAAAAGTCAAGAAGTGACCTCGAGACCGAGACTGAGACATCAAAAAGCCTATCTCGAGACGTCTCGAAATCGAGACAGTGTCTCGAGACAATTCAAGTCTGCTTATAAGAGTGCCAATCCATATCGATCACATGCGACCTCCCAAGGTCCGAATAGTACGCGAAGTTCAGGGCGAAATCAAGAAATAACTAACTCGGTCGTAAACATCATACATTGAAAGAAAAACCCATGAAACATTAACGCAATAGCATGTGACACCGAAGCAAATATATTAACTCAGCTGTATTACTCACTGCCAATATTTTCTCGTGATGTTTGTCTTTGCTTGTACACGTTGAACTGCGACATGTTGACAGTGGAAGGACTGGGTGGATCGAACAGTCTATGTTGTCCAATGCATCAACATTGATTTCCCGTAATTACATGTGCAAATGAACGTCAAGCATTACTCGCACCATTAATCCTATAGGAATTAAGATTTTCATGAATGTCTATATGTATGTATGCAGGCTACATTGTCGGTATGTATGTGAGCATGTTTCTATGTATGTAGGTATGTATGTGTAAGAGCATGCCGATATGTTTGTATATATTCATGCATATAGCCTATGTATATTAGGAGTGTCCAGAAAAATGGTACACCGCAGAAACCAAGCATTTCCTATTTGTCCCCTTATTCCATTCATATATTGTTTAGACATATTTTTTACAGAATCTTAAAATGTTATCCTCAAAGCCCCCGAACATACCCTACTTAAACTCCCAAACTGAAGGCGCCTATGCTCGGGTCTTGGAACTTGGGTCCATTGTCGATTTACTCTTTTTATCGGAAAAAATTAACGAAGAGTCTAATTTGGATGAACGTTTCAATGTTTGTTTTCTTCAATGAGAGGTAAAAATATAGAAACTAAATTCAGGTAAAATATAGAAACTAAATTCAGAGTCACTCAAAGTCATTTCAAGGTCATAAGAAACGAAATCTAAGAAAAATCAAAGAAAGATGATGATCAGATCTCGGTCAATACATGGGTGAAGTTGATTAATTCTTTATTGTAGTCCTCGTCTTGATAAGGGCTACCTGTGATAAGAAACAAAATACCAAATGTAAGACGATTTCATCTGATTTTTCTCTGAAATTGACCTTTTTGTCCTTAAAATAACCTCGGATCGTCTTTCATTGGCTCCCCTTCCCTCAACGGATCGCATACGGGTCTTTGGATTGGTTTGGCGTTGCATCGAAGGATCAGCTCCCACGTATCTGCGGGAACTTTGCTGTTCTACCTTGGATGTCCAACACCGAAGCTACCTTCCTTCATCTGTACAAACCGAGCCTCCTGTCCCTGGCTAGCGGACCTCCACAAGACAGTGCTGTTCTACCTTGGTTGGTCGCTGGCTCTAGAGCCCAGTGGCCACTCCACCATGTTCTGCTCTAGGCGGTTTGGGTCGGGAGCGCTCTTGAGTAGATGGTCCTGATGGGGCGCTATATATTTCCTTCGAAGAATTAATAAAGTAAAATAATACTCTATCCTTTATATAAAGATTAAAAAAATCAGGAGTAACTTTATCTCCACGGCAGATGGTTTACAGTACCTGCAACGTCATTTTAATTCAACATTTTATTGGTAACAGGTTACAATAAGTCTTTGATCACATTCCTCCGAAACGATATGTCTGACGTAAGCAAACATGCAAGCCACATATCTGCATTTTCATTTTACAATGTGCACCGTAGATCGTTAAATTCTCTACAAACAAATTATTTAGCGTATGCATGTATGTATGTATGTATGTATGTATGTATGTATGTATGTATGCATGTATGTATGTATGTATGTATGTATGTATGTATGTATGTATGTATGTATGTATGTATGTAAGCATGTATGTATGTATGTATGTATGTATGTATGTATGTGTGTGTATGTATGTATGTATGTATGTATGGATGTATGTATGCATGTATGTATGTATGCATGTATGTATGTATGTATGTATGTATGTATGTATGTATGTATGTATGTATGTATGTATGTGTGTATGTATGTATGTATCTAGGCACTTACTATGTCGCCTTTAGCTACCTCACACAGCACTGTGTATTGACTGTGTAACGTTGTCTTGGTTATATTGCTTTTTCATGAATAACAGAGCGCTATGTTTGTTGACGTAGCAAATGGCAGAAGAGACTGGTAAGGACTTTTGTGAAACCAATGCATGCAGCAAAGCTACAGTGATCAAGGAATCAGTTCCAGCCAAACGTTGGCACTGTCAAACAACTTTGACTCATTATCGACATAGGTGAAACATGCAGGTACATAACTAAGGTTAATCGGTTCGGTTTCACTTCAGGTATTCGAACTCTTTACAAGTTTCTGACTAACTGGCTGAAGCACTGCGGTAAGTGAGGACTACATGTACTAAAGACAGAATTTAAGGCTGAATTCGGAAATTGCACTTAGTTTTGGAAAACATAACTGAAAACATAGCAATGTCGTAAAACAAAGCCTTTGAAAAGAAGTACATTTCTTTTTGCTGGTTCAGCTCCGTTAGCAACGAACACTGTCAACTATTAGGCTGAGTCTTAGAATCGAGCGAGATCCGATCGTTCCTGTCAGCTCCAAAGTTAGGGAAGTCGACGGTTTGTTTGACAGCAAAGCGACCAACAGTGTGCAAAAGGTACAAATCGTCAAATGCGGGATGCCGACGCGCTAAGGCTCGCAATTTCTCGCTCAGGTCTACCATGAGACATACACAGGTAAAATATAGTAGGCCTACGTCAAGTTATGCGGTTCGGGATGTCATTTGACTAATTTCATAAATGTAAAATGATCGAAAGTTTCTGATTAACTGGTTCGAATAAAGCGACAAGGTATGCGACTTTAAAATATCAAAAGCAAAGTTGAAAGGTCCAGGTACTGAATCAACTTTAAAAACGATCCTTCGGAAACGAAAAATTAAAATGTGCTACAACGAAGCCTCCGAAAAGAAATGCGCAAATATTTTGCCACTGCCGCAATATCAATTCTGGTTAAACGCCATTAGGAATGACGACACTCAGGAGATATACAGAGTATTAGAAACGTGTGATATACATACAAAGTCGAAATTGCTGAACGGTTCATTTCAGTTCCCAGAAAATCCGGAGGTCAAACATTTGACAGAAAAGCGACCGATATTTACTCATCCATTTACTTTGGCAACGTTGTACGGATCTATGGGAGTATGTGACGTCATGGTGAAATATGACGTCGACGTCTTTGTTCAGGAGAAAAGAGAATTCAACGTGTTTCATTGTTTGGTTTGCATTGCTTTTCTTCAACCACACAACGAAGAATTCATTGCACAAAGTTACACCAAGCTTTGTAGTATTATCCTGGATGAAAATGTAGCGATGCTTCTGCGCATGGAAGACTCGAATGGACTAAGGCCGCTGGAGTTTGCTATCCATCAAGGAACGCTTAAGTTGATGATGACTATTTTCGAAACACCAAAGATATATAAGACAAGAGAGGATATCATAGGTGTAAGAAGATATCGCTGGTATGATATCACAGAGTACGAAACAGAAGACATTTCTATTAAACGGCAGTTTATTAAATCGCCCATACAACTTTTTCCTTACTTAGATGAAAGGCATATTTACTCAAATTTTGGACGGCATGTCTTCACTGAATCAATCGTCGCAGATTGGATTCGAAAATCAGTTCAGAGCAAACGTTTCATCATCATCTGTTATTTTATTCTGAAAATTGTTTACAGTTGCGCGTTTTTTGTATATCAGTTAAGCCAGCCTAGCGTCAGGAATATATATAACACTGGACATAGTTTTGAGCAACACTACAACAGTGATAAACATCATTTCAACAATTCCATTGAGTGTGACGAAGATCACATGCATATCTCGTTGACTGCGAAACGCTGCCTTGAAATGTATCTGATATTGCAGTCATTAGCCACTGTGCTGCATGACACCTTGTTGTTTGTGCACGGATTCAAACCTGAGAATATTCAGTCTTTTATCTTAAAAGATATGTCGGG
Organism: Aporrectodea caliginosa; assembly: GCA_020284085.1. Classification (NCBI taxonomy): domain Eukaryota; kingdom Metazoa; phylum Annelida; class Clitellata; order Crassiclitellata; family Lumbricidae; genus Aporrectodea; species Aporrectodea caliginosa. Next base: position 480,559 of record JACEVL010000353.1, read on the forward strand.
AAGAAGCAAAACAATTGCCATTGATATATCTTCACTCTACCAGAGAATTGCTGCCTTGATGTTTGCTTTCATGGTATTGGTCGAAATAGTTATATACAACAACCCAACGAAAGAAAATCTTACATACCTTGTAGTGGCGCATCTTTTACAAACCCCCATTATTACTACTTCGATTCTGCACCATATGGCAATCTTCCATTCCACTGGGCATATGATTCTCTACATGAGACGCATGTTTTCCATGCTGTTTACTTTTATTGTGGTGTTGGGCGGATTTTTGTTTCTGTTCACGCGCCTCTTCATTATGATGTCCGAAATGGAAAGTATTGGAGGTTGCATCTCACAGTTTTCCAGCTTCGGCGAAGGTGTATACTACACGTTTCTCATATTTCTTAATGCGATTGACGTTCGAGGTCTAAGCATTGACTTCCAAGTTGGATTTCAAGCGGTCCAAATCTGTTTTGTTTTCATTCTCGGCATCCTTCTGTATAATTTGCTGATTGCGCTATTTTCAGACGAGGTGAATAAGGTGTCTAAAAACAGAGACGTCGTTTTGTCCATTGAACAGTTATTTGCAGTTAGTGGACTCGATTTTATCGGTATGAGCACACCCATACTTCGAAGGGTTTACATTCCTGTGAAAAGAGCAGGAATTAAGAAGAATTTTGTCTGTTTGGACGGTAAAATTTGTTTAGTTTCAGTTGACAGTGCAACAATGACAAGTATTGTAAGATTTTAATTAGATTCATATTTCGCCTGCTTATAGTCAGATTATCTGAAGGGAGTAGGCCTACCTATTTTATTTTGATTTAGGTAACTGTTAGTTGTTAGCCTGCACAAGAAGATCAATATGTGCTTCCCATTGGCAACATTTATGCTGTTGTTATCTTATGAGTAACTCTTTTCAAATTAAAAATTAAATTCTATTTTGTGAAACTCGGGAAAGACGGTTTAGAAATGTGAGATAAGATTCACAGAATGGAGTAAGACCCTAAAGCGAAATGCGTGACTTCCAAATCACAAATGTTCAGGAATTTGATAAATTTTCCGTTTTGGCTTAACATTCCACAAACTTATGATAGAAAGAAAACTAGTACAAGTGGAGGGACTAATATATAAGCCATAAAGCTTTTTGTAGCTGATAACCATTTGCAAGCGACTTTGCCCCTCGGAACAGAATTTGGCGTTCATTGTTCTCGGCAGTGAATACATTTAAGGATTTGAAATTTCCAATTGAAGTGGGTCTGCAGGCGCTTTACTGGTCAACTTCAAGATGGAACATGACGATTGTATATTTCAGTTAACGATTTCAATTATTTTCATCTGAATCTGCTTTGAAAAAGGAAACATACCTGTAAATATGTGTCTGGCTCTTAGTAATGGTTTCATGCTAGACAGCTAGAACTAGCTGTATGTTATTTTATTCTCAAAATTGTCTCATGCCAAGCGTTAAGTTAACAGGACTCCTATGATGACGATAAAACTGTGTCTTGGTAACATTGCTTTTGCTCGAATAACAAATGGCTTAAGTTCCGCAACTTCGTTTTTGGAGCTCTAGAAATCTTTAGATTGCGAGCATTCTTATGTTTACGCGTATAGCCTGTGTGCGATTGCAATAAAGTATTTTAGAAATGATTTGGAATAATTATTATGGTACAATAATTGTTTCTTGTAAACTGTTGTCCAACTGTGAAGGGAGATTTTAGATTGTGTCGGTATTATTCAAACATTCATTGAATCTGTGTTGTTAGGTATATTTCATTTGAATTTCATGGTTAGACGAACATTGGACAGAACTGAATGCCTAACACATAAAATAAATATATATAAGATTAGCCTATATGTTGAATTGATAGACAGAGATTATGTCGCTGTGGCCTATATATAGACCGACAAACATGTGTGACTTCTACTGATTCCAACTTACTCCAGTTGAAGATACATAAAATTCATGTCGTATTTAGCAGGTATTGAATTAATCATCTTTCATACATTTGGTTCAAGTTTTGAACTTTACAGATTACATGCACAAATCTCAACCGTGTTGTTGTTCTGTACCCTGATACCTGTTGACGCATTAAGTGAGTTGTGCAATGTACAGTTAAATAGGTTGCTATTTTGTGTTGCTGAAATGTAGGCTAAAGAATATGTATATTTAGTCTCATATTCTTAGTGTATATTGCACACTCGGATGAGAGTAGTGTGAATAAATGCCTAATTCAATGAGTTGTTGTTTTTACTTGTAAAGCTTTGCGCAAATCACCCAAGATTACGCAAAGATATTGCTAGTTTAGCAAGATGAATTCTCGACAATGACTGGCTTAGTCAAACTCTCTCTAACACTTTACACAAAAATGTCACTGGTTTGCAGACTAACAACTGATTTGGCTAAAAGATATGCTTTATACAGGTCCTTAAGCTAGCCTTGAGTCAGCCATGGATAGGAAGTGTTAGCAGGACATAGACCTTTCCATCTGGCTTACTTTTAGACCTGCAAAGTGTTGTAAGAAAGATTGTCTGTGAATGAATTAGTGCATCTTCAAAGAGCCTCCACAGTTCAATAGGAACGTTCTTGCCTAGCTAAGCAGGTCATGCCGAGGATCCTGTTGTTCCTAACTAACAGCGAATGCAATCAAAGTGATTGCTCCTTCGAACTCTAATATTACCGATAATAGTCCAACTTTATTGTTTGTATATCGCTCCATGAGAAACTCTTGGCTCATTCATATTATGCTTCGTCATTGAATCAGTGAGAAATGGTAAATGGAACCAATATTATTCCTAAAATTACTGCCAACACTACTACTATTTACTAGGCCTATGCCATTAGAGTCTACTACTGCCACTATGACAACTACTAATAATTCGTCGCTGCAGTTTAAGGATATACTTCTGCCCATTGTGCTGGCAAGGCAAAACGACGATCGTGTGGTAAACAGTTGCATGTGTACTGAGTCTGCGCCCTATCTCGTAATATTGGCAAAATAAGTCCAATAATCATGCAAGACACAGCATCTGAAGTCAAGGTCTAAAACAGTGTGTTTCAGACACAAAGTGCGTTGTTGACTTGTCTGGAGTTTACAGTGTTTAGCATGAATCTTTGAGAGATTAGGCTGTCATCTAAACACGCCTTCACTTTATTAAGCTACCTGAAATTTTATTTACCAATTCAAGTACAGCTTGCCTATTTAAAGAATATAAGAGAGGATTTCATAGTGCAAGAAGAAATCGCTGGTATGATATCACAAAGTATGAAACAGAAAATATTTCCTTAAACGGCATATTGCGGAAGCTTGCTGTTCTATTTTGGATGTCCAATGCCGAATCTCCCTTCCTTCATCTGTACAGGCCTAGCTTCCCGTCCCCCTCGCGGATCGCCACAACGTCGCTGGCCATGGACCTGGAATGGGCTTCCTGTAGTGCCTCGCCTACTGCTCAGGGGCCACTCCACCATATCCCATTCTAGCCTTAAGACTGTTCTATTTAGCCGGGTTGGGTTGGGAACGCTTGTGAGTAGATGGTCCCGATGGGGCGCTATATAAATCCTCCTAATAAATAAATAAATTCTAATAGACAATATTCCGTATATAAAGATTAACAATTCAGTTGTAACTTTATTTTAGCTTACAATAAGTCTTTGCTCACAGCCTTCTGAACTAGTATGACTGACATAGGCAAATATGCAGGACACATAATCTGCATTTATATTTTACAGTGTGTACTGTACAGCATGCATGTATGCAAGCATACATGTATGCATGCATGTATGTATGTAAGTATGTACGTACGTATCTGGGCACTATGTCGCCTTTAGCTACCTCACAAAGCGTTGTGCATTCGCTGTGTAACCTAACGTTGTCTTGGTTATATTGCTTTTTCTCGAATAGCAGAACACTAAGTTTGTTGACGTGGTAAATGGCAGAGGAAAACAGTGCATGCAGTGATAAAAAATTCTTCTGGCCACGCACAGATTCAGCAACTGATTAATGCCGGATATTATTCTGAACGCTCTGACCTTCGACGCATTATCGACCGCTACAAAAGGACGTAGGCCTAGATGCAATATGCTTCCTGCTTCTGGTTTAGCTTCAGATATTCGAAATCATCGCAAGTTTCTGCCTAACTGGTTGAAGCACTGTGGTAAGTGCGCGGCGAAAAATCCGAATTAGTGAATTTATGGCAACGTGTAAGTTTCGGAAATTGATCTTAGTCTTGGAAAACTTAACTTAAAATGTTACAATGTAGTACAACAAAACATCTGATGAGAAGTACATTTTCCTTCCTGTTCTAACAGTTCTGATGCAGTTCCATTGACAACGAAGACTGTCAACAATTGGGCTAAGTCTTAAGATCGAGCGAGATCCGAACGTTCGTTTCAGCTCCCAAAAGTTACGGAAGTCGATTGTTTGACGACAAACGTACAAATCGTAAAATGACGGACGCGTATGCTAAGCAGTAAGGCTCTCGAAAATTTCTCGCTCAGGTCTACCATAAGACATACGCAGGTGGAATACGTAGGACCGCCACGTCAAGTTATGCGGCTGGGATGTCATTTGACTAATTTCATAGATGTAAAATGATCGAAAGTTTCTGATTAACTGGCTCAAATAAAGCGACAAGGTATGCGACTTTAAAACAACTAAAGCAGTGTTGAAAGGCCAAGGTACCTTAAAAACTGTCCTTGGTAAACGAAAAATGAAAATGTCCTACAATGAAGCCTCCGAAAAGAAATGCGCAAATGTCTTGCCGCTACCGCAATACCAATTCTGGTTAAACGCCATTAGAAATGACGACAGTCAGGAGATATGCAGAGTATTCGAATCGTGTGATATACTTACAAAGTCGAAATTACTGAACGGTTCATTTCAGTTCCAAGAAAATACGGTAGTCAAGCGTTTGACAACAAAGCGACCGATATTTACTCATCCATTTACTTTGGCAGCGTTGTACGGATCTATGGGAGTATGTGACGTCATGGTTAAATATGACGTCGACGTCTTAGTTCAGGAGAAAGGAGAATTCAACGTGTTTCATTGTTTGATTTGCATCGCATTTTTTCAACCACTCAAAGAAGAATCTATTGCACAAAGTTACACCAAGCTTTGTTGTATTATACCCGAAGAAAATGTCGAGACACTTCTGCGTATGGAAGACACGACGGGGCTTAGGCCGCTGGAGTTTGCTGTTCATCAAGGAACGCTTAAGTTGATGATGACTATTTTTGAAACACCAAAAATATATAAGATAAGAGAAGATATCATAGGTGTAAGAAGATATCGCTGGTATGATATCACAGAGTACGAAACAGAAGACATTTCTCATAAACGACATTTTATTAAATCGCCCATACAACTTTTTCCTTACTTAGATGAAAGGCATATTTACTCAAATTTTGGACGGCATGTCTTCACTGAATCCATCGTTGCAGATTGGATTCGAAAATCAGTTCAGAGCAAACGTTTCATCATCATCTGTTATTTTATTCTCAAAATTGTTTACAGTTGCGTGTTTTTTGTATATCAGTTAAGCCAGCCTAGCGTCAGGAATATATATAACACTGGACATAGTTTTGAGCAACACTACAACAGTGATAAACATCATTTCAACAATTCCACTGAGTGTGACGAAGATCACATGCATATCTCGTTGACTGCGAACGCTGCCTTGAAATTTATTTGATATTGCAGTCATTAGCCACTGTGCTCCATGACACCCTGTTGTTTGTGCACGGATTCAAAGTTGCGAATATTCAGTTTTTCGTCTTTAAAGATTTGTCCGGGAGAAGCAAGAAAATTGCCATTGATATATCTTCAGGTTACCAGCGATTTGCTGCCTTGATGTTTGCCGTCATGGTATTGGTCGAAATAGCCATATACAACAACCCAACGAAAGAAAATCTGTCATACCTTGTAGTGGCGCAACTTCTGCAAACCCCCATTATTACTACTTCAATATTGCACCATATGGGAATCTTCCATTCCACCGGGCATATGATTCTCTACATGAGGCGCATGTTTTCCATGCTGTTTACTTTTATTGTGGTGTTGGGCGGTTTTTGTTCATATTTACGCGTCTCTTCATAATGATGTCCGAAATGGAAAGTATAGCAGGTTGCATCTCTCAGTTTTCCAGCTTCGGCGATGGTGTATACTCGACGTTTCTCATATTCCTCAATACATTTGACGTTCGAAGTCTAAGCCTTGACTTCCGAGTGGGATTTCAAGCGGTCCAAATCTGTTTTGTTTTCATTCTCGGTATCCTTCTGTATAATTTGCTGATTGCGCTGTTTTCAGACGAAGTGAATAAGGTGTCTGAAAACAGAGACGTTGTTTTGTCTATTGAACAGTTATTTTCAGCTAGCGGACTCGATTTTATCGGTATGAACACACCCATACTTCGAAGTGTTTACATTCCTATGAAAAGAGCGGGGATTAGGAAGAATTTTGTCTGTTTGGAAGATAAAATTTGTTTGGTTTCAGTTGATAGTGCAAAAATGACAGGTAATGTAAGATTTTAATTAGTATTTTATTCATATTTCGCCTGCTAATAGTCAGATTATCTGAAGGAAGAGTAGGCCTGCCTGTTTTATTTTGATTTAGGTAACTGTTAGCTGTTAGCCTGCACAAGAAGATCAATGTGTGCTTCGCATTGGCAACATTTATGCTGTAGTTATATTATTAGAAGCTCTTTAAATGGTTAGAGATGATGCATTTGCACACCAATAGATATAAAAAATTAAATTCTATTTAGTGAAACTCGGGAAAGACGGTTTAGAAAATAATGTGAGATAAGATTCACAGAATGGCGTAAGACCATAAACAAGAAATGCGTGACTACCAAGTCACAAATATCAAGGAGTTTGATAAATTTTCCGTTTTGGGTTAACATTCCACAAACTTATGATAGCAAGAAAACTAGTACAGGTGGATGGACAAATATATAAGCCACAAAGCTGATTGTAGCTGTAAACCATTTGCAAGTTACGGCTTTGCCCTTCGGAGCAGATATAACGTAAATTGCTCTCGCCAGTGAATACATTAATATGCTTGCGAAGATGAACAGACAATTCATTGCAGTGAAAGACTTTTATGCCACTATGAACTGTTACTGATGTTAGAGTAGATGTTTATGTTTTATCTTAACATGTATGGATGCTTTTATCTGATATGTATGCTGTCGACATGTGAAAGGAAACTTATAGCAGCGCGACATAAAATGATGTGGCAAAGACGAGAGAGATCGTCAGCTGGTAAAAAGAAACCGTGGGACGCGAACGAACGTTTCAAGAGGGAACCAGAGACGACAGATAAGAGGAAAATGTCGCCGTATATTTTAAGGATTTTGAAATTCCAATTAAAGTGGGCTAAGTCTGCAGGCGCTTAACTGGTTCAAGATGGAACCTGTATATTTCAGTGAACGAGTTCAATTATTTTTATCTGAATATGCTTTGAAAAAGGAAACATACCTGTAATCAATTATATGTCTGGCTTTTAGTAATGGTTTCATGCTAGAGCTAGCTGTATGTCAAGCGTTGAGTTAAATTTCATGGTTAGACGAACATTGGACAGAACTGAATGCTTAAACATAAAATAATTCTGTGTTGACCAAGATTATATGTTGAATTAATAGACAGAGGTTATGTCGCTGTAGCCTGTGTAGGACTACAAACATGTGTGACTTCTACTGATTCCAACTTACTCCAGTTGAAGATATATAATTTTGTTATATTTAGCAGGTATTGAATTAAACATTTTTCATATATATTTTGTTCAAGTTTTGAACTCTACAGAGGACATGCACAAATCTTAATCGTGTTGCCATTTTGTACCCTGATGTCTGCTGACGCATTTAAGACTTTAGTGCGTTGTGCAATGTATTGTTATATAGGTTGCTATTTTGCGTTGCTAAAATGTAGGTTAAAGCATATGTATATTTAGTCTCATATTCTTAGTGTATATTTCACAATCGGATGAAAATAGTATAAATAAATACCTAATTCAATGAGTTGTTATTTCTATACTTGTAAAACTTTGTGTAAATCACCCAGGATTACACAAAGATAATTATTGCTAGTTTAGGAAAATGAATTCTCGACAATGACTGCCTTAGTCAAACTTTCTCTAACACTTTACACAAAAATGTTTAGCAGACTAAACTGGCAAAAATATATGCTTTATACAGGTCCTTAAGCTAGCCTTGAGGCACCCATGGATATGAAGTGTTAGCGACTTCATTTTCTTAGCCACGGCATTTGAGGGCGTGTGGCCAGTCCTCTTTCTTGGCATCTCATCTTCCATCCGACGGTCTATGATCAGAGTACTCCTTATAGCTGAGTTGGTTAGAGGGCACAGGCGGAACAGAACTCTCAAAACAAAGTTCTGCTTTGACAGGGATTTGAACTCCTAGCTCTCGTTTGACAGTCCAGCACGCTAACCACTATACTTTTAGCCACCACAATTGTCTAGTAATTTCCTGGTGACTGGAGCATCTTGATCTCCAAGTAAGTTGCCAATATTTCTTCCGAGGACACAGATCTTTCCATCTGGCTTACTTTTAGACCTGCAAAGTGTTGTAAGAAAGGTTGTTTGTGAATGAATTAGTGCATCTTCAAATAGTGTTCACAGTTCAATAGGAACGTTCTTGTTTAGCTAAGCAGCACATGCCGAGGATCCTGTTGTTCTTGACTAACAGCGAATGCAATCAAAGTGATTGCTCCTATTGAACTCTGATATTACCGGTAGGCCTAACAGTCTAAATTTATTGTTTTTGTATCGTTCCATGAGAAACTCTTGCTCATTCATATTTTACTCTGTCATTGGATCGGTGAGAAATGGTTACTACTACTACTACTACTAATTAGGCCCCACAGAAATTTGCGCCAAGAAATTGAAAAATTTGCGCGGCAAAAACGCTAATTTTGCGCGCATTTTGCGCAAAGTAAAAAGTGGTATAAGTACGTTATTTCTTGCATGAATCAGTGTGCCAAAGTATTTAACAGTGTTTTCGTTATTTAGTGTATAGTTTGGCTTCCTAAAAATTATCGATGCTTGCAGAATTTTTACACTGACTGACGAGTTTCTTGTATGGTCAGTCACCAGGATGGTTGCCCTTCATCTTCATATGTAACATCTATGAATTCATGTGCTCGATAACGAGCCGACACATTGTGATTGGCACTATGCGAAGGGTCACGCACGCTGTTGCGTGACTGTTTTTGGCACACACTGTCTAACGAATTTTGTCGCAGTAAAGTTTTAGAATTTTTGAGACTACGAGTCTGTGCATTAAAAACAAAAACATATTCCTTAACTACTAATTCCTCTATAACTTCAATAATATAGTCCCATTCCGTGGATTTTTCAATTGTCGCTCGACCATCGATATCTACATTTAGATCGCCGCTGTGGTTGCTATGTTGAATTTACTACGCATCGCAGTGGATTTTTAGTCATTTAAAGTCCAATTGCGCGAATTACGAACACAAATTACGAATCAGATGAAGAAAACAGCGATTTATTCTGATATTCTGCGCGAAAATTGCGTACATTGCTAATTTTTGCGCCGTTGCGCGAGAGCTGGATGTTTGTGCGAAAATTGCGCGGCGCAGAATCGCGAATTTCTGGAGGGCCTAACTAATAGTCGCTGCACTTTACGGATATACTTCTATCCACTGGGTTGGCAAGGCAAAACGACGATCGTGTGGCAAACATTGCCAGTATTTTTCCGAGGACATAGACATAGACCTATCCATCTGGCTTACTTTTAAACCTGCAAAGTGCAGTAAGAAAGATTGTTATTATTACTATTATATTCGTTTATTGGTCCAAAATCAGATAGACAAACCGCTATCAATTACATTGCATGTATAGAGAGTCCCGGTTCAGTTTCCCACAGATTTTCTACAATCAATTACCACATTATTAGTAATCAGTCACCGATTACCTCAATAGGTCCCTATCTAGCAGGACCCGTCCCTGCAGGTGTGCCCATTCATCCCATTTAACCTGTATTGCATTTCTATTTTGTGTGTGTGCTTTATGACTGTATAACTACTGTTCGACGCTTGCAGTTGTGCTACTGGGATCAATGAATTGTCTGATTGATTTATGAAAATTTAATTCTACTCGTTTTCTACAGCGACCGTATCCATAACCCTGCTCATTTTCTAAACGAATATTTATCGGGTGAGATCCTTTACCGTTGCTGTCTGTTTCAATGTGTCTACATCATTTAAGGTTCTCGTGTACGGAAGGTTCTTGCCCTAGATTCAATCAATCAATAATTTATTTCTGTAACCATCAGAAGAGAAAAACGAACAAAACTCTGAAATAAGCCACGCATTGTTTGCAATCTGATACCCTCTCGCTCAGAGGCGCCTTGACGCTCGTGTTTAAACCAATAATATTTTATAGCTGAATGATACGTGAAGTACGGTAGAGCTAACAGCTATGGGGTTTCTTAAATGTGGCTGCACAATGCACATAAAACTTTATCGCCTTCGTGTTATTTTAAATTCGTTTTACGAAAGAATGTAAGTAAATGTAGGCTATATCTTTTTTTACACAACTGCTTATCCTCACTTTGGTATAACAGCCTACATGCATTGAGTAAAATCTAACAATATAATAGCAAATCAGGAAGTTTCGTTGGAAATAAATTTCATGTCAAAATGTAGGCATACAGCCGATATATTCTGTAAGAAATTTATCACTCTTTTAGGCCTATTTTGAACATTGTTGCTCTATGTTATGTACAATTTTGTTCTATGTACAATTTTGTCGTTCGCACGGACTTGAAATTGATGCCATTGAGATTGTAATTGTAATCGAACATTTATATAGCGCCGCTCAAAAATCAGCAGCGCTCTTGACCTGCGTCAGTGCCTGCATCAAGGTACAAGAAAGTCTTTAAGACGTCTTCGGAACTGGGAAGGAGAGAGGGCTAATAACTCAAGGCGAAGAGACTGGGTAAGAGAGTTCCAAGCTGATTGGCCAACACGGGCAAAGCACCTAGACAGTGGCGTAACGAGGGGGCAGGGGCGGCCGCCCCCGGGCGCAGGAAGGGGGGCGCAAAATTAGGTCTGAAAATGTGTTTTTGTTAAAGAAATCAGGTAAAAATAGAAAAATAGTTTTAAAAAGTAAATTTTGTACGTGAGTCTGGGGGGGGCGCGGGCAAGGGGGGGGGCGCAAAATGAGATTTTACAAGGTTCTTGTCGGAAAAAAGCAGAGAAACAGACGGAAAAGCAACAAACAAAAAAGGTCATCAGAAATTTTGGCGGAACTGAGAAAAAAATGTTCAGGAAATTCTTCCCCCGGGCGCACGAACCCTAGTTACGCCACTGCACCTAGAGTGGGCCGTAGCAGAGCGCATGAGAGGGACAACCATAAGGCCACGGGTCGAAGATCGCAAAGAGGCCCTCGCAGGTAAGGCGACAAAGGTGCAAAAAGACCTCAGGTAGAATGGGGCCACCCCAACAAGGCAGTTACGCATGAGGGAAAGGATTTTGAAGTTTAGCCTACCCGCTCTTGGATAGGGAGCCAGTGAAGGGTTCCCGAATACAGCCTGGGATTATGGGCAAACTTTGGAATGGTTAATGCCGTTCTGGTTATTCCAGAAGAAAAAACAACTTTAGAAAGTCGCTCTAACCTTTAGGCAAATTACCATCTGGCGACAATTTTGCTTAATTGCGTTTTTTTCTTGTTTGCATGGACTTGCGATGTTCCCTTTGCTTTACCTTTTTATTGAAAGCTATAGAGAAAGCGAGCGAGACAAAGCTAGTTTGCATAACTGACGTTTGTAAATCGTTGTCGTCACTTGTGCTTTTGACGAACACAGCAAAGACGTGCAGTAAAAGCCAGGACTGCATGAAACAAAGAAACAGTTTTGTCGAGTAATGCGTCAAAATCGATTTCCTCTAATTGTGTGTGCGCATGTATGAATGCCTTGCAGTAGACGCACCATTTACTTATGAAATGAAGAATCTACATGGAGGAATGTATGTATATGCGTCTCAGATTCGCCTATCGATGTGACTGCTCCAGCCTATTCAACACCAGTCCAGTGAGACAAACAACCTGCCAAAGAAACAGCCTTCCATTCCTCATGCATGCCCTTCTTTCTATCTTATGGAGATTTATATAGCGCCCCTTCCAGAAATCTACTCAGGAGCGCTCCCAGCCCAGCCACGGCATTCCCTCATGGCATTCCCTCTGCATGCCCTTCTTTCTGTCTATCTGATCAAGATAGCGCCACATTGACCACGTCTTGTGATCTACTGAGTATAGTCGGCTCAACTCATATTAGCCTATTGACCGTGTCTGAGAAAATATTCACGAAGGTGAAAAGTTAATTCGCGAGAAACGCAATGAAAAACCAAGTAGGCCTAAGCATAAAATGGTAAAATGAACACTTTGCATATTTATACATTGCTCATTGTGTTGGCAATCAGTCGTTGATTTCTAAACTGAACCTCTTCGTCAAATTAGCTTAATTTCAATTTCATTACTATGCCCGTAATAAAAAAAACTTGATTTAACATTGCACAGTATTTTGTATCGTAGGCCTATCTGTATAGTATTTATCAAGAGCCTCTAACAGTGCGCACCATTCAGAGAAAAGAAGGTGGTTTCGAGACAGCCTAAAGAGGCACTTCGAGTACCAGTAGACTAAACAGCGAAGATCGTGTCGATGGAGAGATCTAATTCCATAGTGCAGGACCAGTGAAGGCTAAAGCTCCAGTTTTGGCCATAGCAGGAGTGAGACGAACTTTTAGAAGGCCAACCAGGAGAGAGCTGTTACAATTCGGGAGCAAATGAAGGCATGGAAAATAGAGGTAAAGACAGAGGAGAAGACATAGCGTCGGACTGCTCTAAGTCGTCTCATGTGAAAGCAGGAAGCACGCGTAAGATTGGCAATTTGCTCGGTAAAAGTGAACGTGGTGTCGAGGACTACGCCAAGGTCACGGACACTGGAGTGAAGGTGAAAGACGGGAACCTCTCTGCAAGAAGAGGAAACATGAATTCAGGGCACCTTAATTTGAATTCGAGTTTTATGAAAATGACCAATATGTAAATATAGTCACTCTAACTCGTCAGGTCATGGTTATGGCGATCTGAAATTCGTGATTTCTGAAAAGAAGCCGACGTGAGAAGCTCACCTTGTCAAGGTTTGCAGAAGACATTTGCAACCTTTCAGAGTTTAAAGACTTGCAACATTAGTGTATGTATGTATGTTGGCATGTATGTATGTATGTATGTATGTATGTATGTATGTATGTATGTATGTATGTATGTATGTATCCTCAAACGTTAATAAGATAATCATGTGATCTGTCTGTTTTAATTTCTAAACTTATGATCGTTGATTATGATTACTCTGGATCACTACTTGTAAACTATTCTATGGAAACAATAAAAGGATTGATTGATTCATGTATGTATTGTTAGGGTCTCAGGACTGAGTCCTAACTGGTCCTGGGATGGGCATTCGTTACCCTTGAGTAGTTCCTTAGCCGAGGGGAGTAGCCTATATAAGGAGGTACGAAAAGGGGCGGTTAGAGAATCTCCGATACTCAGCCTTCGCGCTAGTCGGGTTGTCTGAGATTTCTCTGGGTTGCATGGTAGTCAAGTTAGTTCGTGACTTGTGCCATTTTCAAGTCTTCTTACGGTGCTTCCGTTTCTGATGTTCGTCAGCCCGTTGCTGAGTTACAGACTTCTTGTTAGTTGGTCGTTCTTCGTATTGAAAACGAACCTTTCTTCCACCGTCGTTCAACGGTTGGGTAATGTATCGTTTTGATTTATTGTTTTTGTCGAGAATTATACCTTGAAAACTAGATTCGAGTCTTCAGCTTTGTTGTAGCTAGGAGGAACCCGTAACAGTATGTATATACGTATGATGTATGTATGTATGTAAATATGTATGTATGTATGTATTTATGTATGTATGTACGTACGTACGTAGCTAGTCACAAAATAGAGCTCCTTTAGCTACCTCGCAAAAGTGCTGTGTATTGACTGTGTAACGTTGTCTTGGTTATATTGCTTTTCTTCAATAACAGAGCGCTAATGACGGTGTAAATGGCAGTAGAGGTCGATAGGCACTTTTAACGACACCAGTGCATGCAGTGAAGCTAGAGTGATAACGAATCCTTCTCATCATGCACATTTTCAACAAATTTACTGTCAAATAGCCTACCGAATATTATTCTGACGCTCTCAACTTCAACGCATTATCGACCAAATCTACTACGAAAGGACATAGGTGAAACATACGGAGACATAGGTGAAGTTCATCGGTTCTAACAGACTGCTTCTTGCGTTTGGTCTAGCTTCAGATATTCGAAATCATCGCAAGTTTCTGACTAACTGGTTAATGACCAGCGGTAATAAATGCGCTACTAAAATGCGAAAGACTGAATTTATCGCAACGTCTAAGTTTAAGAAATTGCTCTTAGTCTTGGAAGACTTAACTGTTAACGTAAAAATGTGGTAAAACAAAGCATCTTATGAGAAGTACATTTCCTTTGTTGTTCTACCAGTTCTGGTGCAGTTCCATTGACAACGAAGGCTGTCAACAATTAGGCTGAGTCGTAGAAATCGAGCGATTACCGATCGTTCGTGTCAGCTCCCAAAAGTTACGGAAGTGGACGGTTCACGACAAAGAGACCGACAGTTTGTAAATCATAGAGATATCGTCAAATGCTGGACGCCGATGTTAAGGCTCGCAATTTCTCGCTCAGGATACCATAAGACATACTTAGAACCCTACGTCAAATAATACGGTTCCATCGTAGTTCGGGATGTCATTATTTTGTCGAATTTCATAGACTTAAAATGATCGGAAGTTTTTGATTCAATGGCTGAAATAAAGCGACAAGGACATGTGTGACTTTAAAATATCTAAAGCAGAGTTGAAAACCCAGGTTCTTAATTTACTTTAAAAACTTTCCATTGGAAATAGAAATGAAAATGTCCTACAACGAAGCCTCCGAAAAGAAATGCGCAAATGTTTTGCCACTGCCGCAATATCAATTCTGGTTGAACGCCATTAGGAATGACGACAGTGAAGAGATAAGCAGAGTATTAGAATCGTGTGATGCACTTACAAGATCAAAATTACTGAACGGTTCATTTCAGTTCCCACAAATTCCGGAAGTCAAACGTTTAACAAAAAAGCGATCGATATTTACTCATCCATTTACTTTGGCCGCGTTGTACGGATCTATGGGAGTATGTGACGTCATGGTAAAACATGACGTCGACGTCTTTGTTCAGGAGAAAGGAGAATTCAACGTGTTTCATTGTTTGGTTTGCATTGCATTCTTTCAGCCACACAACGAAGAATCGATTGCACAAAGTTACACCAAGTTGTGTCAGATTATTCCTGATGGAAATGTAGAGACGCTTCTGCGTATGGAAGACTCGACGGGTCTTAGGCCGTTGGAGTTTGCTGTTCACCAGGGAACTCTTAAGTTGATGATGACTATTTTCGAAACACCAAAGATATATAAGATAAGAGAGGATATCATAGGTGTAAGAAGATATCGCTGGTATGATATCACAGAGTACGAAACAGTAGATATTTCTCTTAAAAGGGATTCTATTAGATCACCCATACACATTGTACCTTTCTTAGATGAAAGGCATATTTACTCAGCGTTTGGCAGGTATGTCTTCTCAGAATCCATCATCGCAGATTGGATTCGAAAATCAGTTCAGAGCAAACGTTTCATCATCATCTGCTATTTTATTCTCAAAATTGTTTTCAGTTGCGCGTTTTTTGTGTATCAGTTAAGCCAGATAAGCTTCATGGAGGGAGTCAGGAATGGACATAGTTCTGATCAACACAACAATAATGATAAACATCCATTCAACGATTCCACTGAGTGCGACGAAGATCACACGCATATCTCGTTGACTACTAAACGATGCCTTGAAATTTATTTGATATTGCAGTCATTAGCCACCGTACTGCATGACGCGATGATATCTGTGCACGGTTTCAAAGCTTCGAGTATACAGTTATCCCTCTCCAAAGATATGTCGGGTAAACGCAAGAAACTTGCCTTTGAAATATCTTCACTCTACCAGCGATTTACTTCCTTGATGTTCGCCGTCATGGTATTGGTTGAAATAGCTATCTATAACAACCCAACGAAAGAAAATCTATCATACCTTGTAGTGGCGCATCTTCTACAAACCCCCATTATTACTATTTCGATACTGCACCATATGGGAATCTTTCATTCCACCGGGCATATGATTCTCTACATGAGGCGCATGTTTTCCATGTTGTTTACTTTTATTGTGGTGTTGGGTGGTTTTTTATTTATTTTCATGCGACTCTTCATAATGATGTCCGAAACGGAAAGTATCGGAGGTTGTATCTCGCAGTTTTCCGGCTTTAGCGATGGTGTATACTCGACGTTTCTCATATTCCTTAATGCGTTTGACGTTCGAGGTCTAAGCATTAACTTCCAAGTGGGATTTCAAGCGGTCCACTTCTGTTTTGTCTTCATTCTCGGCGTCCTTCTGTATAATTTGCTGATTGCGCTGTTTTCAGACGAAGTGAATATGGTATCCGATAACAGGGAAGTTGTTTTGTCTATTGAACAGTTATTTGCAGTTAGCGGACTCGATTATTTCGGCCTGAAGACACCTATAGTTCGAACATTTTACACTCCTATGAGAAGAGCGTGGATTATGAAGAATTTTGTCTTTGTGGATGGTAAAATTTGTTTGGTTTTTGTCGATGGTGTAAAAATGACAGGAATTGCAAGATTTTAGTTGGTTACTAATCGTGAGATTACTCGAAGGAAGGGCGCTTATTTGTTTTGGTCTTTATTTAAGTAACTGTTATTTGTTAGTCTGCACAAAAATTCAGTGTGTGCTTCACTTTAGCTACATTTGTGCTATAGTTATTTTATTAGTAAATCCTTAATGTTAGAGATGATGCATTTGAAAACGAATTAAATAGTAAGTTCTATTCTGTGCAATTCGAGAAAAGACGGCTTAGAAATGTAAAATTGAACTTTATAAGATGGCGTAGGACCCTAAAATAAAATGTGTGACTACCAAATCACTAACGTTCAGGAACTTGATAAATTTACCGGTTTTGGTTAACATTGCACTGCCATGATGTTAAGAAAGCAACTACGGTACAAGTGGAGGTAGAAATATATAAGAGATAAAGCTTATTGTTTAACGTTTGACATTAGCAAGCATCTTTGACCTGGCAAAGTATCCGTGCCTCTACTAATCTCCCATGGTTCAAGCGTACGTTACGAGCACACACACTGGAGCATGTGTCGTAGTCTTTAGTTAAGTTTGTTTTTCATTTTTGTATAATCTGTTACTTAATAATCTATCATCACAAAAGTTGGTGTCTCGTATCTCTTACTTGTCTAAATCTTCTGTCATCGGTAATTTTCTTACTCTAATTAGGCCTCCTCTCAGCGGGACTTGTCCCTTTGGTGTGCCTGTTGCTCCCTAATTACATTACTAACATTATATGGGTATATTTCACTACAGGCGTCAAATTCAGAAATAGAATTAGAGAAAAAGAAAGTCATGCAAAATATAAAAAATTCTTACACAAATACTTTACTAGCAGTGCTTGATATTGAGCAGAGCTTAAATTTGACAGATTTGACCTAATTTTTAATTTTAATTTTTTTACTATGTGAAACTCATACAACCTTGATTTCTAAATATTTACAACTCCGGTACTTTATAAATACACAATACAATATACCGCCACTGTTTATAATTACTGACTAACTAGTATTAAGTGTGCATTAAATTATTACACAGCAACCTAAATTATATTTTACGACAAATTATCTACATGTGGCATTAAATAAATTCATTTTAATAGAAAAATAATGTAACAGAGTTGTAGTAACGTAGTTGTAAAATATTCATAATTAGGTCTCCATGCTTACCGGAATAGTTAAGATACAAAAAATAGTTAGTTTATAGTTTCAATATTATTTTTGAAAGATACAAAATTATATATATACGCAAAGTGCAATAATTACAGTCACGGAGTTGAAAATCTTTTTTATACTATTACATTACCGGGTAAATTTCTGAAAATTGTCAATAGAAGCAAACATCCATATTGATTTCTTTTTGGTAAAATCAATGCAGACATGTTCCCTGCTATCGAAGATGTCAATTCAAAAACCGAGAGGTTTCAATTTATTCCATAGATTGCAGAAACCCATTCGTAACGGTGTTGTAGCCAATATTTGACGACAGAGGGTTTTATTTATTTTTTAAATATTTAGTTCGTTAATAAGTTAATAAAAACCATATAGAGCAATGGATATATGTAAGTTAATTATCTAAAAATTATAAAACATCAGTTCAGCGTTTCAGCTGTTACCCTAACGCAACGCTGAATTGACTCACCATTATAAAGGACAATGCAATTTCGGGTTAAAATTGAACTTTATAATTTTTTTCTCATACTAATCATCTAAATAATTTAATAGAAATAATTTTTAGAACTAATTGATGCCCTACAATGTATTTAAAAATTAAAATTTAAAATTTTACACTTTGTGTAAGCCGTCCAACGGAGAAGACGGAAATTTATATAATATGCCTCCTGTTCAACCTGTTGTGAAATATACCCATATGCCACGACTTGTTCTTGTTTGATGAATAACGGTTCACATATTTAATTTCTCAAATTCTCTTCTTTACTGCATATGATGATGAACCGTCTATCATGACATACTTAACATTTGACTTTTAGACTATGTCGTTATTATGTACAATGATGGATCAATAAATTGAATTGAATTGATTTGAATTACGGCTTAGAGTTGATGCGCTATCGGCTGATATGTTGTGCATTAAATTTGACATCAAAGCGATAGAAGCTACTAATAATTACACACAGTCACCTTTGAATGACTGTTGGGCCATAGCGACATTTTTGCTTGAATAATAAATCTCTTAGATTCCCCGACCTATTTTTGGAGCTTTTGAAATCTTGAAATTGTGAGTATTCTTACGTTTACGAGTATAATGTGGGATTGCAATTAAGTAAATTTGAAATGATTCTGAATATAATGGTTCAAAAGCTCATTCTGAACAACTATTGTCCAACTGTGATGGGGGTTTTCAATATGATGTCAGAATTATTAAAAATTGCATTTGAATTTCATGGTTAAGAGAAGAAATAAAAAAATCTGTGTTGACTCAGATCTTATGCTCAACTGAGAAAGAGAGAGATTATGTCGTTGTGGCCTACTGTGTGTACAAACATGTGTGACTTCCAATGAGAATGGCCAAATGTGTCTTCCACTGATTCCAACATATTCCATGATAAAATATTATATCATATTAATTTAGGAAATATTGAACTAAACATTTTTCAAACATTTTGTCCCAGTTTTGATTCCTATAGAGGACATGCAGTATAATATTATTAATCTGCATTACAGGGTTTTCTTCTGAGCCTATTTCAACATTTTTCGCGCCCCTTATAATTATGTCGCATGTAGGACTCACAATTCTTTGTGTGACCTGGACAGTACTCTTTATTAATTGTGCAATGAGGCCTACTACACCCACTACAATTAATACAACTATTGCAATTACTGCTATTAATACTACTATTACTATGACTACTGCTACCACTGTAACTACTAATATAATCTTTACAGCAGACACTACAACTACATAAAACAACATCAACAACAACAACAACAACAACTACTACTACTACTACTACCACCACCACCACCACCACCACCACCACCCCCACCACCACCACCACCACCACCACCACCAACAACAACAACAACAACAACAACAATAACAACAATAACAATAACAATAACAATAATAATAATAATAATGATAATAATAATAATAATAATAATAATAATAATAATAATAATAATAATAATAATAATAATAATAATAATAATAATAATAATAATAATAATAATAAGGAGGTGGCGGCCACCAGGAAGAACGCTAAATACATCCAGCTGGCAGGCACCTATTTCTTTGTTCCTCTGGCCTTCGAGACCATGGGCCCCATTAACAACAATGGAATGGATTTGATTAAGGACTTGGGACGCCTTGTAAGCCAAACCACCGGGGACCCTAAAGAAACTAGTTACCTTTTCCAACGCTTGTCAGTCTGCATCCAGCGATTTAACGCCGTGGCCTTCAGAGGCACCTTTGAGCAGCAAGAACTTGTTGAGTGAGCGGTCGTTCCAGACACCACGTCTTCGGACATAGTTTTCATAGCCTGAGGGAATAGAACTACCTCGGGCATAAAAAAATAATAATAATAATAATAATAATAATAATAATAATAATGCTGTTGCCTTCCGAGGTACCTTTTTGCCCAACCAGACACTGCCGAGTGAGTTGCCGTTCCAGACCACCATCAGTAACATCTCCAGATATTGTTTGGATCGCCTGAGGGATCATTGATACCTCGGGCAAAAAAATAATAATAATAATAATAATAGCTTTTAGTGGAACGTTTGTTAAGCCCTTAAGCGACATGGATGAGTAGCCGTTCCAGATGCTTCACCTTATATAATATCTAAGCCCCTGGGGAATGCAGTACCTCAGGGCAAAATAATAATAATAATAATCGTGACTTGGAGAAACTTCTTAGTTGAAGCTGATGCGCTCAGAATTATTCGTCTCGTGTGGTTTGTTAAACTCCTCTTCCAGCATTGCGTCTTTTCAAATTTTCATCGTTGGCCGCCTTGCTTAAAGGCCTACGACGTCATAATTGTCAATGGCAACGTAATGTCCATTTAAATGGCGACGTAACTGATAAACTCGACAAATAATAATAATAACAACATTTTCAAACGTAACATGAATGGGAAAACCTCTAAAGGAAAGGGGACTTGCCGTACATGCTGTGCAACATTTAAAACACATTCATCGGATGGCACAATTCATCGCCATGGGCCTAGACCTTCTCCCTGCCCCGGATCTAGTCAACCTCCGGCAGAAATACTAGCCCCCAGCGCGATTTTGCCTGGGGTCCAAGCAGGAGCGGGTGTTGTCAACCTCGTTAACCGATCTCCTCACGCCCTCTCAAACCCTCTGCTACTGGGGATAGTAGAAGACACGGGAGAGAATGACATCGCAGGTTGCCAGCAAACGCCTGGAACGGGAGAAGCCAAGGCACAACACCCGAATATCACTACGAGGCTGCTCAGACACATCCCGAAAGGGGCAAGATCAGAATCAGGACGGCTTCTTACAAAAATCATAAATAACATCCTTTCGGACCCTGAGAAAATGGAAAACTGGCGAAATCTCTTGGCCTTTACAGCCATGGTGCTAGAACAGCCGAATCGGGGTGGCAAAAGACATAATCTGACGTCCAGCATCAGGAGACGGATAACGGAGTTTCACCACTCTCTGCCCAGTAAACTGCCGGATCTGTTCGATCAAAATAAATCAGACATCCATCATACAAGAAGGAGTCCGACCAGCAACGAACACACAATGGCAACAGCGGTGGCGGCCAAGATCGAAGAGGGCAACATCAGGGCAGCGACACGCATTCTGTGCTCGGGAGATGCTCCAGCCCCGTTTAACGAAGTTACGCTTGAGGAACTACGTTCTAAACACCCGTCACCGCCCTCTGATCGACCCCCGATGCCTGCTCCTCCTCCTTCGACCGAGGCCTATCAGGCAACCGAAGCGATGGTGCGTGACCAAATACGACACTTTCCACCAGGCTCGTCAGGCGGCCCCGACGGCTTAAAACCTCAACATGTTCTTGAGATGATCAACACAAAGGACACAGGACCGGAGCTTGTCTCGGCCATCACGGGCCTCGTGAACATCCTATTAGCAGGAAAGTGTCCAACAGAAATTCGCCCAATCTTGTTTGGCGGCACCCTCTTTGCCCTTCGAAAGAAAACGGGAGGTCTACGTCCAA
>JACEVL010000353.1:507500-516380 GCA_020284085.1 Aporrectodea caliginosa
TGTAGGCCTACCAGTTATAAGAAAATGGAATCAACGCGCTCCAATTACTCCACTCTGGAATATCGTAGGCGCAACGATTTGTGGCAAACTTTAACTTGCGATTTCGCAACAACAAAAGCCGTAAAGAGACCTGTCTCTTTAACAGTGCAGTTTTGCGATAGACACACGCAGTTTTAATCTCATTATTCAGCAAATCCAAATCTAGAGCGTCGGTAAACAACATTGATTTTTGCCAACACTGATAGGGTTATCTCGAGCACGTTCACACTGCGCTGTTACCTTAGTAACGATTATGAATTTGATGCTAAACTCTGCAGAAAGAACACTAATTAGTCTCGTATACATCTACCATCGCCAAGAACATCGTTGCATTCTTTCCAATCGCTTCCATATTAATGCAGTCTAAATATGCACTTGGGACACAGTAGCCGAGTGGATAGAGCATTAGACCTGTAACGCGGAGGCAGCGGGTTTGAACCTCAACTCAGGCGACCACTGATTAAGGACTTTGAGCAAGTCCTTCACGCACAACTGTTCAGCGTCATCCATGTTCTGTCGTATGGACGTGGGTGCACTTATGAACTTTGGAGGACGGCAATATCCAAATGCAGGTTAGTGTATTATATATTATAGGCCTACGCACATGCATTTTCCCCTTAAAAGTTCCATGTAACGAATATACCGCAGCTAAAAGGATTTTTACGCCTTTTAAATTAACACACACGACATCCTTCATGCGCTACTTCTGAATGTGTTTCAACTCTGGCTAGACAACGTGGTTCTTTGTTTTCTGCACGTTTCTCGGCAGCACAGTAGCATTAAACCTTCTGCCATCATCGACAGCTCACGCGTCACGACGGTGTAACATTGTTTCAGTTTCATTGATCTTCACGAATAAGAGATCGCAAAATGTGTTGATGTAGCGAATGGCAGAAGGATGCAATATCCAAGTAAAGGTGTACCGGTAATGCATATATTGCATAGGTCTATACTCCTACGTGCGCCGTATAAATGCCACGTAACGAAAAAATACTCAGCTGATAGGATGTTTACTTGTCCGTCGTTTTACTAATGCACACGACTTCCTTCTTACGCTACTTCTGAATGTGTTTCAACTCTGGACAAACAAAGTGGTTCTTTGTTTTCTGCACGTTTCTCTGCAATACAGTAACAGTAAACCTTTCCACATTATCGACAGCTCACGCGTCACGACGGTAGGCCAATGGCATTGCCTCGGTTACATTGATTGTCTCGAATAAGAAATCGCTAAACTTGTTGATGCAGAAGGGTGTCATTAGCCCCCAAATCGATAAGACATGAACTGAGTAGGCTAATGTTTAAGACTTTCAGTTTTCTGTACGAAATCGCTCAGGTTTAATACAAAGTGACGATCACTAAACACGTAGAAATTAGCCTAGGTAAAGTTATTCTGTCGCAACATACTACGGTACGTTTTCTTGATTAACTTCAGAAATCCAAATCATCAAAGGTTTCTGACGAACTGGTCAAATAAGGCGACAAAACACGATTATAAAATACATAAAATAAAGCATAGAAGCTAAGTAAGGCTTTAACTTTAGGAAGCATTATTATATGAGCAAAAATGTCGTACAACGAAGCCTCCGAAAAGAAATGCGCAAATGTTTTACCGCTACCGCAATACCAATTCTGGTTCGACGCCATTAGAAACGACGACAGTCAAGAGATAAGCAGAATATTAGAATCGTGTGATATACTTACAAAGTCGAAATTACTGAACGGTTCATTTAAAATCCTAGAAATTTCAGCAGTCAAAAGTTTGACGACAAAGACACCGATATTTACTCATCCATTTACTTTGGCAGCGTTGTACGGATCTATGGGAGTATGTGACGTCATGGTGAAATATGACGTCGACGTCTTTGTTCAGGAGAAAGGAGAATTTAACTTGTTTCATTGTTTGGTTTGCATGGCATTCCTTCAACCATACAACGAAGAATCCATTGCACAAAGTTATACCAAGCTTTGTAGTTTAATCCCAAAGGCAAATGTAGCGACGCTTCTGCGTATGGAAGACAAGATGGGGCTTAGGCCGTTGGAGTTTGCTGTTCATCAGGGAACGCTTAAGTTGATGATGACTATTTTCGAAACACCAAAAGTATATAAGGTAAGAGAGGATATCATAGGTGTAAGAAGATATCGCTGGTATGATATCACAGAGTACGAAACAGGAGACATTTGTTTTAAACGCAAATTTAATGCATCACCAATAAAACTTCTCGCTTTCCTGGATGAAAGATGTTTCTACACAGATTTTGGACGGCATGTCTTCACGGAATCCATCATCGCAGATTGGATTCGAAAATCTGTTCAGAGCAAACGTTATATTATCATCTTCTGGTTTTTTTCTCCAAATCGTTTACACTTGCGCTTTTTGTGTGTATCAGTTAAACCAGATCGGCGTTGCGAATCGATACAGCAACGAAAGTAACTTTGAACTCCACCTCACCACTGAGAGAAATTATTCAAACGATTACATTCAATGCTCCGAATATCACCCTCGTAACTGGTTGACTACTAAACTATGCCTTGAAACGTACTTGATATTGCAGTCAGTAGCCATCGTGCTGCACGATGTCATAATGTCTGTTCATACAACCAAAGCATTCAGCTTACTTGTGTTCATGTTTAAAGATTTGTCTGGAAAGCGTAAGAAACTTGCCTTGGGTATTTCTTCAGTCTTTCAGCGTGTAGTTGGATTGCTTTACGCCATCATGGTACTCGTCGAAATAGCTATCTATAATAACCCAGCCAAAGGAAATATTTCGTTCCTGGTAGTAATGCATATTTTTCAAACTCCTATTATTACTACTACTATACTGCACGATATGGAGATGTTTCATTCCATCGGGCATATGATTCTGTACATTAAGCGAATGTTGTCCTTGCTGTTTCCCGTTTTTATATTTATGTTTTGTTTTTCTAGTACGTTCATGCGTCTCTTTATAATGATGTCCGTATTAGAAAGTACTGGAGGCTGTATCTCGCAGTTTTCTAGCTTCGGCGCTAGTTGGTACTCGACGTCTCTCATATTCTTCAATATGCTTGACGTGCGAGGTGTAAGCATTGGTTTCCAATTGGGATTTCAAGCGGTTCACGTTTGTTTTGTTTTCATTTTTGGCATCCTCTTGTATAATTTGATGATTGCACTGTTTTCAGACGAAGTCAATATAGTGTCCGATAATAGAGAAGTTATCTTGTCTATTGATCAGTTTTGGACAGTCGAAGGAATCGATTTAATCGGGTTAAAAACACCTATTTTTCGAAACATTTACATCCATATAAGACGGGCGTTGATTAAGAAGAATTTTGTCTGTTTGGATGGTAAAATTTGTTTGGTTTCAGTCGACAGTGCAAAGAGTAACAGATAATGTGAGATTATTATGATGTTCAGTTCTTTGCTATTGATTAGCTACGCCTAATCCTATTTGATTGAGGTTATCTGTTTGAGCCAGAAAGAACGACGTGTACGTCACAATTATACCCATGACGTCGCATGCAACTTAAAATTTCGGATTTTTGGGAGTAAAGACGATACTCGTTCAAATGAAGGCGGATGATGAAGATCCAATTTCAGAAGTAGGGCATAGCGCTATATAATATAAAAATGATCGTTATAATACTAGCAGAGAACTGCTTGGTGGCATTGTTTTTAGTCAGCATTTACAAGTTAATAAGGTTAAGCGTTTTCAAGTCGATTATTTAGTTGTCTCATTTTACTGAATTTAATAGTCGATATTAGTAGATGAACTTATATATGGTTGGTTGTTATTATGGTCTTTCGACAGATTAAGATTACATGAACGCTGCGTTGAAGTACGAATCGAAACGATATAATATTTGAAAGCAGCATTGGTTCGATTGGTTGTGGATAAGCAGTATGTTTACAATGCTATAGGGACCTACCCTTTGCGTGTGGTCTACATTGGTTAATTAAAACATTTTCGAAACTTCTTAAGTCGCATCTGTTTAGATCTGTTGGGTAGTCACGTTTAGCGCCTTCGTGAGTTTCTTGTAAGGCGCTATATAAATGGCCATATACATACATACAAAGTGTACGTCAAAGCGCCACTGGGCGTGAGGATGCTATGTCGCAAACCAATCCTGGCCATATTTTAGAAATTTCAATTTTATGCTAGTACGGTTCATACAGGGGACCTTAAGTGGCTTGGCACACATTCAAGGAACTCATTTGATAGATTAATAGAGAAATAATCAGAGTCGAGGCTATACAGTCGCAATGGAAAGCGTGTCGGCAATACTAACACTTACTAATAAGGTCTTTGGAATCGTTCTCATCTGTATGTTGGATTACAATACATTGTTTATTTGAACTGATTAGCAATATTCTTTTCCAATTGTTTATTTGAAGCTTTAATCCAGCCGTGAAGAATGTTTTCTGATTTCGATGTGATTCAAGATTTTATTTCATGAATGCTTTTAGTCATATTTATCTTGAATGTCATGGTTAATTCAACGTTGAACGTGGCTGAATGCTTTTAACTTTCCATGGTTTTAATTGCAATGATATGAATGAATTTAAAGAAAATTATACGCATCAATTACAGAACTTATATTGTTAGGCTACATTATGCCTGTGTACCAAATGTTTTTATCTCTAGTGTGAAATCAACGAACACTGATTAAATGTTCTGTCGTTGTTTGATGTTTAGTAATTATAGCATACAGTCGTAAATTTGTGTCCAAGTTTTGAACACCGAAGGGAACATTCCAGAAACTTAACCATCTTGTTGTTCTGAACCTAACATAAATATTTGTTGGCGCATTTAACTGGTATTTGATAAGGTTTTTCTTAGCCTAAATTAGGCTGAGAATTTTAGTAGCTAAAATGTAGGCTTATAGGGTCTACGAGTCGTAACGACTCGTATAAGACTACATTTTAGCTACTCACGTTATCAGCCTAATTTATTTGGTTTCGTAAATATTTGGTTTCGTATGTGCTTAGAGGCGGAGGTTAAATCAAAACGGCCAACCAACAGAAATAAGCATAAGAAATGTCACGTGATCAGTTGCCCTGACCAATAAAAACACTTCATAGTGAGAGAGAGAGAGAGAGAGAGAGAGAGAGAGAGAGAGAGAGAGAGAGAGTAGAGAGAGACAGAGAGAGAGATAGACAGCAGAGAGACAGTAGAGACAGAGAGACAGAGAGACAGATAGACAGAGACAGAGACAGAGAGACAGAGAGACAGAGAGACAGAGAGAGAGACAGAGAGAGAGAGAGAGTCCACCTACTCAAACACATCTCACCGCTTATCATCTTTCTCGCCTGTTTCCATTGGTGACATTCCAAGGCTAAACGTTTGCCAGTCTAAAACCTAACTTTATCTTACTAATATATAACCGATGCACGCTATTCGCTATTTCTAAAATACATAAAATGTATAAAACAAGAATCTTATTATTATGGTCGATTACTGTAGCAAAAGCACATTTAAGTGACGGCTCTTCTCTTCAGTTCGCGAATTTCATAGTTTGCGTGGCGGATCTGAGATCCGGTATCACGAAATAGAGTATCCGTCCTAAGACTATCCGGGGGGATGTATGAATTTATCCGCCGGATGGAATAAACCGGTTTAGAGTATCCGGTGGGATAAACCATTCTATCTCCCATCGTCATAGGCGTCACGAAAGCCAAGACGAAAATCCAGTCAAAATCACCCAAAACGAAGTAAATTAATTTCAGGTCGACGTACAAACTAAAAATACGCAACTTAAAATATTTTAGGTGTACAATAAATCCAAACAGTACGAAACCGCCAAAAATGCAAACTAAACCGAATACTCCATTTCGCTAATGGGGATACTCTGTATGGAGGATATTCTATTTCGTGACACCGGCAGCATTTAACAACTGCTTAGAGGAAATTAATACATTTATTGATTCAGCAGCAAAGGAACCATTAGAAATACTCACTCCATGCATTTGCCTTTGCAATTGACATTAGTCTTTACATGTTAAATACTGAAAGTGAACCACAATCGACTGAAAGCAAGTGAAGGCCAAATGCGCCGATGGTCTATTGAATGGAGCCACAATCGTTCCATATAATTTCCATAGCTACGAAAAACATAGTATATGCATGGATCGTTCAGTGTATTTGCGCTTATCCTGAAGGCCAGTGGGACATATTGCAAAGCCAATCACGTAATGATATTCGCAGTCTTCGCGAGAACTGTATTGAATATAAGCCTGACACAGTGAACATCAAACATGCAGCACGAGTGATAAATTGTTATGCTATTTACTATTTGCAACAGATTAGCAGGTTGGTAGAATGTACATTTACGTTCAGAAGATAGGCTAGTGAAGACGCGAAAAATCTTAAGCCTGAGATAATGGCTCAGTAGTTTGTACATTTGTAAACAATTTTTCTTCTTACATTTAAATTACGATAAATATGTCAGAAACATCAACATTTTACGAGGCGATAAGAAATGACGACAGTGTTTATATCTCAAAAATTACGGGTGCTCTAAACAACGTTGACAAACAACGTCTGATGAATAGTGAGTTGACATTTTCGGACTTTGACAAAGGTATGAACATTCCTACTCGTAAGGCTAAATTCAGGCGGCCCTTCAATCTGGCCGCCGTTCACGGTTCTCTCAAAGTATGTGACGTCCTGATACACAATGACGTCAACGTTTGTCTTGTTGAGGAGGGATCGTACAACGTTATCCACTGTTTGGTCTGCATTGCCTTCTATCAGCCCCACAACGAAGAAGCCGTTGTCAAAACCTACCACAGTCTCTGTCGAATGCTTTCAGAGGACGTCATACGAAAGCTACTACACATGGAAGAATCAAATGGACTTCGTCCACTCGAGTTTGCCGCACAGCAAGGTACTCTTCAACTTATGTCGGCCATCTTCGAAACTCCAGGAATTTACATTACAAGAGAAGAGGTAGTTGGAGTTTCTGTTTATCAGTGGTACGATGTTACAGAGTATGTAAATTCTGAGGCACCAGATAACCGAAATGCGATATCACCTTTGAAGTTCTTAGCTCGGATAGACGAACGTCATTTGATTAAGCCGTGCGTTCGTGAAGTACTTACGAACGGCGTTGTTGCCGATTGGATGACTGACGAGATTAGCAGCAAGCACCAGTATATATATGGTGGACTTTTTCATCGCGTGCTGTACGTGAT
This sequence comes from Aporrectodea caliginosa, assembly GCA_020284085.1. Taxonomy (NCBI): domain Eukaryota; kingdom Metazoa; phylum Annelida; class Clitellata; order Crassiclitellata; family Lumbricidae; genus Aporrectodea; species Aporrectodea caliginosa. The sequence goes on from JACEVL010000353.1 coordinate 514,711, forward strand.
CGCGATGACTATTTACGAAATGGATTCGGCTTGGCTTAAATATGCTGAAAGACCTGCTGCTGATAAAGAAAATTATGCTGATAATGCTACGGATTTACACAAAGACCCATGTGGAACTGAATCTGATGTTTCTATTTCTATTAGTACACAGTACTTCCTTGAAACTTTTTTAATTTTTAATTTGATTTATTTACTATATTACAATATTTGGTTCTTTGCAAATGATGTTCGCGTCTATCTAGGTTTTGATAAAAAGTCATGCTACAGGGACGACTTAAATGGAAGAAAATGTCTAGTTATAGGACCGGCTGATGTATTATTGCGACCTCTATATGACGTTCCAATAGGTGCATTGGTCATCATGGAAGTGATTATTAGGCATACAGAATCTGAGCATGTCTTACTAATTTCTGCCGTGAGTATCATGCGTGCAGTGTCTCCATTGTGTCTTCACATGTCAATTACCTTTTTCCTTCAAGCTATTCCAGGAATCGGACATTTGCTAATTTGTCTCAGAAGGATCTATTGGGATTTTGCTCTTGGCGCAGTCGCCATTGAGCTGTTTATGGCCGCCTTTGTTCATTTTAATATGACATATTTTGGGGCAAATAGCAAACAAGGCTGCGTGACTGAGTTTTCGGATTTTCTAACTGCAGTTTACACCCTTTTTCTGACGCTGATTAATTCTCAAAACTACGATCATTTCGATGTTTTGTATCCACCGATCATGTACGTTGCCAATGTACTTTATGGTTGCGCTGTAGGAATTCTTATGGCCAACCTGATAATTGCAATGTTCTCAGATACAATTAGTAAAGTTAACGAGCGAAAGGCCTTAGAACTTAAACTTTGTCAGTTATTGTCGTGCGTTTATATAGAGGAAAGAATTTTCAGGTTGCCCTTTCATAAAAGGCTATACCACAGATTTAACACCGCGTTATTGAAGAAACGCTATTGCTATGAAAATGGCCATATTTTCATCATACGTCCTAAATATAACATACCCACTCGCACAGAGCTGATATGCAGCTCAAAATGGAAGCACACTCATAGTGAGTGAACACTTAAAACACTGTACTGCTGTAAGATATCAATTGTGTTGACACTCTTGAGTTGGCTCACATTAACTTGATTTTAACAATATCTGTTGCCTCTACTTTGTATATTGTACATGTTCCACGTGCTTGTCGATTATTTAAACTCTCATTTTATTGTGACTTGTTGTTGTACAGACTTATTATGATCCTGCAAAGCGAACCCTGTCTAGATATTTGTGTACTTAAAATTTTTATGAAATGGTCAAACCCGTCGATTGAGGACAAGCAGTATGTTTAGAATGCTATAGGGACCTACCTTTTGTGTGTGGTCTACATTGGTTACTTAAAGTGTACGTCAAAGCGTCACTGGGCGTGAGGATGCTATGTCGCAAACCAATCCTGGCCATATTTGAGAAATTTCAATTTTGGACTAGTACGGTTTACATTCAAGGAACTCATTTGATAGATTAATTGAGAAATAATCAGAGTCGAGGCTATACAGTCGCAATGGAAAGCGTGTCGGCAATACTAACACTTACTGATAAGGACATTGGACTCGTTCTCATCTGTATGTTGGCAATACTTAACAAAAATTTACCTTTTTTATAAGGACATTGAGATCTTTTAGTTTAT
>JACEVL010000353.1:516394-626030 GCA_020284085.1 Aporrectodea caliginosa
CCATAATATTCTGCTTAAAAAACTTAACAACTATGGTATAAGAGGAGTTCAGCTTAAGTGGTTTGCTAGTTACCTTGAGAATCGCTCACAGGTGGTCTACTGCAATGGTGCCTACTCGATGATGCGCACAGTCCGATTTGGTGTTCCGCAAGGATTGAATCTAGGACCTATATTATTCCTCATATTCTATTCAAGTCCCATAGAAATATTTATTCAACCACTTCTAATACTTTATGTATTGATGGCTATCTGATTAATCAATTAACCTCATCCAAATGTTTAGGAGTTATATTAGATCAACATCTATCTTGGAAAGATCACATAGAAGCTATTTCCTCTAAAATAGCTAAGAATGTAGGAATTCTAAAACGAGCTTCCAACTTACTGCCACCCATGTTCGGTTAACCCTCTACTACACCCTCATCTATCCTTATATAATTATAGGAATACTTTGATAACCATGAAAATGCTAAATTATTAAGCAAAAATACTAACATAACTTAACTAACACTTAACTAACACTTAACTAACACACCCAATAAAAAAGAAAATAAGAATTCAAGTAATTTGATTAATGAGGTAATGGCGTAGTTTTTTCTTAAAGATATGCAGACCAGATAGTTGACGAATAGATAACGGTACACTGTTCCAAACGATTAGCCCCTGCAAATCTGATAGAGAATAACCGAGTGTTTGTATGAGCAAAAGGTTGTCGATATAACTTAGAGTTTCTTGTAGGGTAAGAATGAATTTCAGAGGCACGGAGGAATAGTTGTCTATAAATTACAGGTAATGAATTATGCTCATAACGATACATAAATTCACCAATCTGTGCCTTCCTAATTTGGTCGATTTTTAGTAACTTAAATTCTAGAAATAGTTGACTAGTATGAGAACCGTAAGGAACACCAGCCACGCAACGGATAGCTCGTTTTTGCAGAATGGTCAGCCTTTGTAAATTAGATTTATAAGTAGAAGTCCATATTATATTACAATAAGTGAGGTAAGGATAGATGAGGGTGTAGTAGAGGGTTAACCGAACATGGGGTGGCAGTAGGTTGGAAGCTCGTTTTAGAATTCCTACATTCTTAGCTATTTTAGAGGAAATAGCTTCTATGTGATCTTTCCAAGATAGATGTTGATCTAATATAACTCCTAAAAATTTGGATGAGGTTACTTGATTAATGGGATAACCATCAATACACAGAGTATAAGAAGTGATAGACGATAGTTTCCTATGGGACCTGAATAGAATATAATTGGTCTTATCTAGGTTCAGTGATAATTTATTGGCGCGAAACCAATCAGCAATGTGAATTAGCTGGGCATTCACTATTTGGTATAAGTCGGCAAGGGAGCTGTGAGAATAAAAAATGTTAGTGTCATCGGCAAAGAGGACGAAGTACAGAAGTGGTGATGCATTAGGAAGGTCATTAATGAAAATGAGGAATAAGATAGGTTCTAGGTTCGATCCTTGCGGAACACCAAATCGGACTGTGCGCATCATCGAGTAGGCACCATTGCAGTAGACCACCTGTGAGCGATTCTCAAGGTAACTAGCAAACCACTTAAGCTGAACTCCTCTTATACCATAGTTGATAAGTTTTTTAAGCAGAATATTATGGCTCACCGTATCAAAAGCCTTGGCCAAATCAAAAAAGACACCAAGGGAGTATTCGTTATTCTCTATTGCTTCAGATATTTTATCCTGGATACTCAGCAGTGGCATAGATGGGGAATGACCAGCTTGAAATCCATGTTGAGATGGATAAATAATGTTATTTGTTTCAAGGAAATTACTTAATCTTTCGTACATTAATTTTTCAAAGATTTTAGCGAAGAATGGAAGGACAGAGATAGATCTGTAATTAGCTACATCGCTCTTTTCACCTCTTTTAAAGATGGGAACTACCTTAGCAATTTTTAAAGCGTTAGGAAATATGCCAGTGTTGAAGGAACAATTGACTATTTCTGACAGAGGTCTAGCTATATTAGTAATAGACGGGGAAGCGACAAACGGATCAATGTCATCGATTCCCTTACTATGGGACAGACGAATTGTTCTGTTTAGTTTAATTATTTCCTCTGGAGTTGTTTCTTCAAGACCAAAAGAGTTGATAGTAGGAGGGCTTAAATAATCTTCAAACGGAGAGATCGGATCAGGTATTTTTTTAGACAAAATTTCAGCAATTTCTGTGAAGTAGCTATTAAATTTATTGGCTATCTCTTCCGGATCCTCAATCTTAATCCCATCAGAGTTTAAAGAATTGACAATCGAATCATTCTTCACTAGTCCAATTACAGAACGAATGAGACTCCAGGTTCTCTTGAGGTTATTACCACATTTACAAAATTCCTCAGCGTAATAATTCTTTTCAGCCCGGTTTCGAATGGATTTAAATTTGTTTCTGAAGGTGATAAACTTACTTTTATTGATTTCATTCGGATTTTTTATATATTTTAAATAAAGTGAATTCTTTCGTTTACAAGATTTTAGAAGACCCCGAGACATCCACGGATTTTTTAGAGTTACCTTCCGTCCACTACCGGTGAAAAGCGGAAAGACCTTATCATATACTGTTTTGTAACAACCCATGAAATGGTCATAGGCCTTATTCGGGTCATTATTAATACAAGCCTCGGTAATTGGGGACCAATCTATGTCGGATAACGTCTCTTGAAAGGTGCTAATTCCTTCATTTGTGATTATTCTGTAATTTCCTGCAGATTTAGTAGGTAGTTTTGCCTCACAGTTTAAGTGGACGAAAAGAGGCAAGTGATCAGAGATGTCACAGGCAATTAGCGATGAGGTGGTGACACGGGGCCAAGCATTAGTAAAGATATTATCGATAAGTGTAGCAGAATGATCAGTTATCCTAGTTGGTCTAGTTATTATGGGCAGGAAGTGGTGAGCTAGCATGCAATTATAGAAATTAGTAGTTTGTTTATGCATATTAACTTTTAGGAGGTCGATGTTGAAGTCACCCAAAAGAATTATATCTTTATTTTTTTTGGAAATTTCAGAAAGTAGAGCTTCAACATCATCGGTGAACTTATCAAGCTCTTGGCCTGGTGGCCTATACAAGGCCCCACCAAAATGGAACCAGTAATAAGGGGAATTTTCAGTAGTAAGCCCTCAAAAGTGCTTGCATTAGTACATTTAGCATGATCAAATTGTGAGAATGAGAGCTCGTTCCTAAGGAGAAAGCCAACACCACCCCCATGTCGCTGCCCTCTCGGTCGATGTACAAATTGATATCCAGGTATATTAACGAGGTCCTCTGTATTTTTATCAATCCAGGTTTCAGTGAGTGCAAGGATAGAAACAGGTAAGATGTCAAGCAAAGTTTTGATTTCATTCAGCTTAGGTAATAAACTACGACAATTAATATGAATAATCGTTAAGGAGGAAGGGAGCAACGTAACTTTAGAGCTCAGAGTATGAGGAGAGAGATATAAGTTGTTACAAATGACGCTAGAAAAATAATTGTAGTCAGGGTCAGTGTCGACACTGTTTAAGAGGGATCGGTTTCCAGACTCGTCAGTCAATACCTCAAGTCTTGAATCAGCTGGATGACATTGAGAGGGGTCTACACTAGTCGTAGGGATGGTACCATCATTAGTGAGCATCATGATGTCCTCAGTATTATTAAGGGGCAATTCAATACTAATGCACTGGGAACAGATCCATATATTGGGCACATCAGAACTACAGCATTGAGAATGGAACGCATTACTGCACATTGAACAACAAATATACTTGACTGAAGTTGTGATTGGGTGTGTACACAAGCTGCACAGCTGCAGGTCGCCGCCTGGGTAGGCAGCCATGGCTTAAAGACTCAAGCAGGTAGGTGTATAACCAATAGACAGGTAGTTACATGAGTTACAGTCGTTGGGGGAAAATGGAAGCGACAAGAGAAAAATAGTCAAAACCAAAAATAAATCAAAGCAAAACAAAATAACGCAAGAATAGAACTCATTCAAGTAACTAAATTCCTTGTAAATCAAATTCAGAAAAAAAAAACTAATCAATAACTCATAACTGAAACATTGATTGATCCGGAATCAATGAACAACTGGTACTAAAGTCTTTGCGAGAAGAAAGAATGCAACAAATAAAGCTACTCGTGACCAAATTAAGAGGGTATAATCACATAAGAATAGAATTTACTAAACAACATAAACTTTCACCTGGTAATCAGAAAACCGATTAACTTATACTAATGCAAAGATTAATAACCAGTCAACCCAGAATCAAATAACCAATAAGCATCGAAGTCTTCTATGCTTATTAAATGAATAAAGTGACAACAATAAGACAAGAATACCAGATAAATTTCTCAACAGCTTGGCACAGTTCGCTCACCCTCAGAAAGTACCATCATCTTCGAAGTTCACGCTTCGACCTACAGTCGAATAAAGCAAATTTCTTCCCTTTTGGAAATCAGCCCACCAGTAGAGCATCTGAGGATGATGGTAGGAGCTCATCAAGCTGTTGTACAGAAAGTACTTTCGTTGGTTTCTCGTTTGATGAATCAGAGAGTCTGATAAGAACAGTTCCTCCGGTGGTCCAAGTAGAGTGAATTTTCTTGTCTTTCAGTAGTCGCCTCGTCTTTGCAAGAATAAGAGAGTTAGATCTGGTCAAGTGTTCGTTAATGTAAATGGAGGACGCTTTGGAGCTGGGTGGGTACCAAAGTGACTTACGAGCAGCGAAGACCTCGTCACGCACCCATCTACCCACGAATCCTACGATCAGAGGTCGAGGCGCACCCTTGGTTTTGTTGAATATTCTATATGCAAAGGAAATGTCGGCTTTGCTTACTGGAACGTGAAGACCAGTGTTGAAGAATTCCAGAGCATCCTGAATAGCTGTCTGGCGAAGCTGAAGGTAGGTGGGTTTAGAGTTTGAGTCGCCTCCTGATGAAGATTCAGGAAGGCCATGAATCACCAAGTTGTTCAGACGCGAAGCCTTTTCCGATTCCTCTAGTTGAGACTTCAAATGTGAATTTTCGCCTTCGAGCGTAGAGATTTTCTGGTGTAGAGTTTCACATGACTTTGACATACGGTCACTCGTAGCCTTTTCCACCATGGATTCTAGTCTGGATAGAAAGCCTTCAGCCAGTTTGTTAAATGAAGCTTCTATGATTGCCTCGACTCTGTCCGTCAGCCGTATCATTAATGAATCGACAAAACGATCATCTTGGGCAATGAAATTCAAGATAAATAAGATTAAAAGCATTCATGAAATAAAATCTTGAATAACATCGAAATCAGAAAACATTCTTCACAGATGGATTAAAGCTTAAAATGAACAATTGGAAAAGAATATTGCTAATCAGTTTGAATTTAATGTATTGTAATCCAACATACAGATGAGAACGATTCCAAAGTCCTTATTAGTAAGTGTTAGTATTGCCGACACGCTTTCCATTGCGACTGTATAGCCTCGACTCTGATTATTTCTCAATTAATCTATCAAATGAGTTCCTTGAATGTGTGCCAAGACACTTAAGGTCCCCTATATAAACCGTACTAGTCCAAAATTGAAATTTCTAAAATATGGCCAGGATTGGTTTGCGACATAGCATCCTCACGTCCAGTGACGCTTTGACGTACACTTTAAGTAACCAATGCAGACCACACACAAAAGGTAGGTCCCTATAGCATTCTAAACATACTGCTTATCCACAACCAATCAATCGACGGGTTTGACTATTTCATAAAAATTTTAAGTACACAAATATCTAGACAGGGTTCGCTTTGCAGGATCATAATAAGTCTGTACAATGTCCAGACTGTTTGGAAAAGTTGTAAGTATAGAGGCACGTATGATCTGGTAAAAATGCCTGTCATCGAGGAAACCGAGAATATGCATAGGTGATTAAGTAATATGCCTTTTAAGAGAAATATCTTCTGCTTCTTACTCTCTGATATGATGCCAGCGATATCTTCTTACATTTATGATATCCTCTCTTATGAAATAAAACTCAGGAACCGTGTGCCTCCTCTCTCTGGTCTTACTAACAACCGAACTTAGATCTTCACTTGACATCTCTGGACATACTCTTAGACATGAAGCATCGCTCTTGAATAAGATGGTGCCCTTCGCTTAGCTCTTTAAGAGATGTTTCATTTCAATTCATAAGTAATCTAACATTGTAAAACAACAACAACTCACAATAAAATGAGAGTTTAAATAATCGACAAGCACGTGGAACATGTACTATATACAAAGTAGAGGCAACAGATATTGTTAAAATCAAGTTAATGTGAAACAACTCAAGAGTGTCAACACAATTGATATCTTACAGCAGTACAATGTTTTTAAGCGTTCACTCACTATGAGTGTACTTCAATTTTGAGCTGCATATCGGCTCTGGCTCTTTGCGAGTGCGTATGTTATATTTAGGACGTATGATGAAAATATGGCCATTTTCATAACAGTAGCGTTTCTTCAGTAACGCTGTGTTAAGTCTGCTGTATAGCCTTTTATGAAAAGGCATCGTGAAAATTCTTTCCTCTATATAAACGCACGACACTAACTGACAAAGTTTAAGTTCTAAGGCCTTTCGCTCGTTAACTTTACTAATTGTATCTGAGAACATTGCAATTATCAGGTTGATCATAAGAATTCCCACCGCGCAACCGTAGAGTACATTGGCAATGTACATGATCGGTGGATACAACACATCGAAATGATCGTAGTTCTGAGAATTAATCAGCGTCAGAAAAAGGGTGTAAGATGCAGTTAAGAAATCCGAAAACTCAGTCACGCAGCCTTGTTTGCTGTTTGCACCAAAATATGTCATATCAAAATGAACAAAGGCGGCCATAAACAGCTCAATGGCGACTGCGCCAAGAGCAAAATCCCAATAGATCCTTCTGAGACAAATTAGCAAATGTCCGATTCCTGGAATAGCTTGAAGGAAAAAGGTAATTGACATGTGAAGACACAATGGAGACACTGCACGCATAATACTCACAGCAGAAATTAGTAAGACATGCTCAGATTCTGTATGCCTAATAATCACTTCCATGATGACCAATGCACCTATTGGAACGTCATATAGAGGTCTCAATAATACATCAGCTGGTCCTATAACTAGACATTTTCTTCCATTTAAGTCGTCAATGTAGCATGACTTTTTACCTAAACCTAGATAGACGCGAACATCATTTGCAAAGAACCAAACATTGTAAAATAGTAAATAAATTAAATTAAAAACTAAAAAAGTTTCAAGGAAGTACTGTGTACTAATAGAAATAGAAACAACAGATTCAGTTCCACATTGGTCTTTGTGTAAATCCGTAGCATTATCAGCATAATTTTCTTTATCAGCAGCAGATCTTTCAGCATATTTAAGCCAAGCCGAATCCATTTCGTAAATAGTCATCGCGATCACGTAGGCCTACAGCACCCGATGAAAGAGTCCACTATATATATACCGGTGTTTGCTGCTAATCTCGTGAGTCATCCAATCGGCTAAAACGCCGTTCGTAAGTACTTCACGAACGCACGGCTTAATCAAATGACGTTCGTCTATCCGAGCTAAGAACTTCAAAGGTGATATCGCATTTCGGTTATCTGGTGCCTCATAATTTACATACTCTGTAACATCGTACCACTTATAAACAGAAACTCCCACTACCTCTTCTCTTGTAATGTAAATTCCTGGAGTTTCGAAGATGGCCGACATAAGTTGAAGAGTACCTTGCTGTGCGGCAAACTCGAGTGGACGAAGTCCATTTGATTCTTCCATGTGCAGTAGCTTTCGTATGACGTCCTCTGAAAGCATTCGACAGAGACTGTGGTAGGTTTTGACAACGGCTTCTTCGTTGTGGGGCTGATAGAAGGCAATGCAGATCAAACAGTGAATGACGATGTACGATCCCGCCTCAACAAGACAAACGTCGACGTCATTGTGTATCATGACGTCACATACTTTGAGAGAACCGTGAACGGCGGCCAGATTGAAGGGTCGCCTGAATTTAGCCTTACGAGTAGGAATGTTCATACCTTTGTCAAAGTCCGAAAATGTCAACTCACTATTCATCAGACGCTGTTTGTCAACGTTGTTTAGAGCAACTGTAATTTTTGAGATATAAACACTGTCGTCATTTCTTATCGCCTCGTAAAATTTTGATGTTTCTGACATATTTATCGTAATTTAAATGTAAGAAGAAAAATTGTTTTACACATGTACAAACTACTGAGCAATTATCTCAGGCTTAAGATTTTTCGCGTCTTCACTATCTTCTGAACGTCAATGTACATTCTACCAACCTGCTAGTCTGTTGCAAATAGTAAATAGCATAACAATTTATCTATCACTCGTGCTGCATGTTTGATGTTCACTGTGTCAGACAGCTTATATTTAATACAGTTCTCGCGAAGACTGCGGATCTCATTACGTGATTGACTTTGCAATATGTCCCACTGGCCTTCACGATAAGCGCAAATACACTGAACGATCCATGCATATACAATGTCTTTCGTAGCTATGGAAATTACATGGAACGATTGTGGCTTCATTCAATAGACCATCGGCGCCTTTGGCCTTCACATGCTTTCAGTCGAATGTGGTTCACTTTCAGTATTTAACATGTTAAGACTAATGACAATTGCAAAGGCAAATGCATGGAGTGAGTATTTCTAATGGTTCCTTTGCTGCTGAATCAATAAAAAATGTATTAATTTCCTCTAAGCAGTTGTTAAATGCTGCCGGTGTCACGAAATAGAATATCCTCCATACATGAGTATCCCCATTGGCGAAATGGAGTATTCGGTTTAGTTTGCATTTTTGGCGGTTTCGTACTGTTTGGATTGATTGTACACCTAAAATATTTTAAGTTGCGTATCTTTAGTTTGTACGTCGACCTGAAATTAATTTACTTCGTTTTTGGTGATTTTGACTGGATTTTCGTCTCAGCTTTCGTGACGCCTATGACGATGGGAGATAGAATGGTTTATCCAACCGGATACTCTAAACCGGTTTATTCCATCCGGGGGATAAATTCATACATCCCCCGGAAAGTCTTAGGACTTTCTCTATTTCGTGATACCGGATCTCAGATCCGCCACGCAAACTACGAGATTCGCGAACTGAAGAGAAGAGCCGTCACTTAAATGTGCTTTTGCTACAGTAATCGACCATTATATTAAGATTCTTGTTTTATACATTTTATGTATTTTTTAAATAGCGAATAGCGTGCATCGGTTATATATTAGTATGATAAACTTAGGTTTTAGACTGGCAAACGTTTAGCCTCAGAATGTCACCAATGGAAACAGGCGAGAGAGATGATAAGCGGTGAGATGTGTTTGAGTAGGTGGACTCTACAATGTGTTTAAAACTTATAAATTACAATTTTACTGTTTGTATAAGCCGTACAAATGAGAAGACGGAAATTTCTCTGATTTGCTGCCGGTTGTAATATATAACCATCAAATTATAGACTGTATTAATATGGAAGCTACCGGAAAAAATGCAACGATGTTGTTGGCGATGGTAGACGTATACGAGACTAATTAGTGTTCTTTCTGCAGAGTTTAGCATCAAATTCATAATCGTTACTAAGGTAACAGCGCAGTGTGAACGTGCTCGAGATAACCCTAACAGAGTTGTCAAAAATCAATGTGGTTTACCGACGCTCTACATTTGGATTTGCTGAATAATGAGATTAAAACTGCGTGTGTCTATCACAAAACTGCACCATTAAAGAGACAGACCTGTCTCTTTGCGGCTTTTGTTGTTGCGAAATCGCAAGTTAAAGTTTGCCACAAATCGTTGCGCTTAGGATATTCAAGAGTGTAGTAAGCTAATTGGAGCGCGTTTATTCCATTTTCTTACAACTGGTACACCTTAGACCTTAGTCTGTCCACGCGCTTGCAGCGTATCGGGCGACACAGAGGTTATTCGGTCGTTTGAATCAATGAATCAATCAATCAATCAATCAATCAATCAATATTGGTTTAATTCAATAAATCTAGTTGTCAAGGACGCAACTGGTTACAAGTAGCACAAAGGTATCGGACGTTTGAATCGTAAGTCTTTCAAGTAAATAAGTAAGTGAGTATATTCTTAATTCAACCATCTGCTAACCGCACTTTGGTGTAGGCTACATGAAAGTTTTAAGAAATCGTGAATGAATCTTGAGTCCGAATGATCACGAGTTGAACGATCTGATTCGATAGTCAGATTACGATATATCAACTCAAGTATTAGCTGGGAAGGAAGCTAGAACTGACGGACGATTGAGGAAGGAATCGCGAACCAAGGACGATCGAAATTTCATATCACGTGTATTATTTAAAAACATCTACTAAATACATTATCTCCGGTCTATACCATATTGGTTGCCCTAACTAACATTGCCACCAGCCTATAATTCTTCCTTAGTTAGAGCAGAGATAAATTTTGCTATCTCAACCCATTTAATAACTAACTGTCAGAGCTTAGACAATTTTTCCTATCTGTTACCTGTAACAAGTTGCGACCTGTCAGCTTGGTGTTGTGAATAAACGAAATTGATTGATTGATTGATTAGAAACAGCTGCAGCAACATGGGAGAAATTAAATCAATCCAAGATTGGAATCAACCGCGTTCATCAGCATTGGAGAGGCTGAGAGGGTCAACGAACGTGACTCTAATCATTTCGTCTCAAAAGAGTTGTTGGGTAGACTAGCATAAGCGAACAACGAACGTGACTCTAATCATTTTCGTCTCAAAAGAGTTGTTGGGTATACTAGCATAAGCGAACAACGAACGTGACTCTAATCATTTCGTCTCAAAAGAGTTGTTGGGTAGACTAGCATAATCGAACAACGAACGTGACTCTAATCATTTTCGTCTCAAAAGAGTTGTTGGGTATACTAGCATAAGCGAACAACGAACGTGACTCTAATCATTTTCGTCTCAAAAGAGTTGTTGGGTATACTAGCATAAGCGGAAAATAATACACACATAGTAATTATAATTTGATGCTGGTTCTAGATAAGGATAACTATAGCCTAGGTTGATGTTCAACTGATTGAATGAGTATTCTGAGTAGGCTATTGACAATCTTTTGCTGAACTGCTTGAGACTTCAGTTAATATATTTGCATTTTGTAATACAAAGAACGTCGTTATTCAATCTGTGATTAATTATCATGGGCCTATATATTCTTTGCTAACCATGAGGCTATCTTTGAACCAAAGTGACGCTGAATTAGATCAAATTCTAGGAATTAAGGTAACAACACCGTTACATTTTCATTAATTGGTTACTTCCATAATAATCGATCTTTTTTTATCCTGTTTGTCTCGACGAGAGCTACATCCAGGAAAAATATGAACTCTAAATTCAAGGTAATTCATAATAATTTCAAAGTAAGAAAAGGAACGATTACAAAGTCTTTATTAGTTAAATTGAATGCGTACGTTCTTCTACAGCAACCGTATGGTGCCCATTGCTTCATGAAGTTACATGGTGGGATCCTTCACCACTGCCACCCGTTCGGATAGATTGTCAAACCATTTTAAGGCTCCTCTGTGAGTAGTAGTAGTAGTAGTAGTAGTAGTAGTAGTGGTAGTAGTAGTAGTAGTAGTAGGTAGTAGTAGTAGTAGTGGTGGTAGTAGTAGTAGTGGTAGTGGTAGTGGTAGTGGTAGTGGTAGTAGTGAGTGGTAGTGGTGGTAGTAGTGGTAGTAGTAGTGGTGGTAGTAGTGGTAGTGGTAGTAGTAGTGGTGGTGGTGGTAGTAGTAGTAGTAGTAGTGGTAGTAAAGTGGTGGTAGTGGTGGTGGTGGTGGTGGTGGTAGTAGTGGTGGTAGTGGTAGTGGTGGTGGTGGTAGTGGTGGTGGTGGTGGTGGTAGTGGTAGTGGTGGTAGTAGTGGTAGTGGTAGTAGTAGTAGTAGTGGTAGTAGTAGTAGTAGTAGTAGTAGTAGTAGTAGTAGTAGTAGTAGTAGTAGTAGTAGTAGTAGTAGTAGTAGTAGTAGCAGCAGCAGCAGTAGTAGTAGTAGTAGTAGTAGTAGTAGTAAGTAGTAGTAGTAGCAGTAGTAGCATGCAGTAGTTGTTGTTGTGTTGTTCTTTTGTAGTTGTAGTGTCTGCTGTAAAAATTATACTAGCAATTACAGTGGTCGCAGTTGTCATAGTAATAGTAGTGTTAATAGCTGTAATTGCAATAGTTGTATTAATTGCAGTGGGTGTAGTATTCCTAATTGCAAAATTAATGACGAGTACAGGCAGGGGCGCAACCACGGTCCAGAAGTTGGGGACCTACTTGAATGTCTGAGTGGGGGTGGGGTGGAATTGCGAGCGCCGAAGGCTGAAGAAGCCCCTAACGACTAGGGGGTATGGGGGACAGGGGAGCGTTGTAAGCTCCCCATCGGGGTCTGAGGCTCCCGACGCAATGTTGAGCATATGATGCCAAATGGAGTACATTTTGGGCTTTAATTTACTTCAAATTTTTCACCGATGATTTCGATATAAAAGTACCTAAACCATCTAGATCTGTGAAAAATGTGACTTTATTATGCGAATAAACTGAACGTGACAAGGGTTTAAGACAATTGAAAAGAGTAGAATAAGCTCTAGAACAGTGTTTGTCAAAACCTGGAAAATCGGCAGGAAGGAAGCCTGAACGGGTCAATTTTCTCAGAATACCGTTAAGGCGTTTATGTTCCCCTACAGTGGCAAATCCCCACCAAACAGAGAAGGCATAAAGTAGCCGTGTGAGGGTAGTAGCCCTAACAACGTCAAAGAGACGTTGACCGTGGTGACCGTGGGCGACCAAAACACGTATAGCCGAACATGGATTTTCGGGCTTTGCAGCATATTTTGTCAATGTGTGCCTCAAAGTCAATCTGATCAGAGATGGTGACACCCAAAATAACCATCTCCTGGACCCGCTCAATGCCAGGGATGAGAGGAGGGAGGACAATAGGTTTGGACCTCGGTCGTTTGACAACCATTTCTCTGGTCTTAGCATGGTTTAATTTAAGATTCCTAATTGATGCCCACTTAGAGATATGGTCGAGTTCAGAAAGAGTGCTGTCAATGCAGGAAGCAGGGACCAACAAGTAGCTATCGTCGGCATATTTAGGAAGACGGTTTTCACTGTATTTACATGTAGGTTTAAGGCTATAAATGGCTATGACGAAATCAGTAGGTCCAAGGCCAGAGCCTTGTACTATACTGGCAATAGTACAGAGGGGAGAGATCGCGGAAGGCAAGAAGCTCCTAACGACTATCTATATAGGGGGTATGGAGGAACGTCGTAAGTTCCCACATCGGGGTCTGGGGCGGAGCCCCCAAGCCGACGCAATTTTGAACATTTGATACCAAAAGTTGAGGGGACGGTCCCAAGCTGTTCGAAAGTTGGGGGACGCGTCCCACGGGTCCCATAGGGTGGTTGCGCCAATAAGTACAGGTCACACAAAGAAATGTGAGTCCTCCTTGCGATGTAATTATATGGGCCGCGAAAAATGTTGAAATAGGCTCAGAAGAAAATCCTGTAATGCAGATTAATTATACTGCATGTCCTCTATAGGAATCAAAACTGGGACAAAAATGTTTGAAAACTGTTTAGTTCAATATTTCCTAAATTAATGTGATATAATATTTTCATCTTGGAATAAGTTGGAATCTGTGGAAGACACATTTGTCCATTCTCATTGGAAGTCACATGTTTGTTCATAGGCCACAACGACATAATCTCTCTTTCTCAGTTGAGTCAGCACAGATGTTTTATTTCTTCTTTTAACCATGAAATTCAAATGCAATTTTAAATAATACTGTCATCATATTGAAAACTCACTTCACAGTTGGACAATAGTTGTTCAGAATCAGCATTTGAACCATTATATTCAGAATGATTTCTAATTTACTTAGCCTAATTGCAATCCCACATTATACTCGTAAACGTAAGAATATTCACAATTTCAAGATTTCAAAAGCTCCAAAAATAGGACGGGGAATCTAAGAGATTTATTATTCAAGGAAAAAAATGTCACTATGGCCTAACAGTCATGCAAAGGTGACTGTGTGTAATTATTAGTAGCTTCTATCGCTTCGATGTCAAATTTAATGCACAACATATCAGCCGATAGCGCTTCAACTCTAAGCCGTAATTCAATTCAATTCAATTTATTGATCCCATCATTGTACATAATAACGACATAACAGTCAAATGTCAAGTATGTCATGATAGACGGTTCATCATAATGTGCAGTAAAGAAGAGAATTTGAGAAATTAAATATGTGAACCGTTATTCATCAAACAAGAACAAGTCGTGGCATATGGGTATATTTCACAACAGGTTGAACAGGAGGCAAATTATATAAATTTCCGTCTTCTCATTTGGACGGCATACACAAAGTGTAAAATTATAATTTTTAATTTGTAAATACATTGTAGGGCAGCAATTAGTTCTAAAAATTATTTTTATTAAATTATTTAGATGATTAGTATGAGAAACAAATTATAAAGTTCAATTTTACATTTCTAAGCCGTCTTTTCTCGAATTGCACAGAATAGAACTTACTATTTAATTAGTTTAAAATGCATCATCTCTAACATTAAGGATTTACTAATAAGATAACTATTATAGCACAAATGTAGCTAAAGTGAAGCACACACTGAATTTTTGTGCAGACTAACAAATAACAGTTACTTAAATAAAGACCAAAACAAATAAGCGCCCTTCCTTCGGGTAATCTCACGATTAGTAACCAACTAAAATCTTGCAATTCCTGTCATTTTTGCACCATCAACAAAAACCAAACAAATTTTACCGTCCACAAAGACAAAATTCTTTATAATCCACGCTCTCCTCATAGGAGTGTAAAAGGTTCGAACTATAGGTGTCTTCAGGCCGAAATAATCGAGTCCGCTAACTGCAAATAACTGTTCAATAGACAAAACAACTTCCCTGTTATCGGATACCATAGTCACTTCGTCTGAAAACAGCGCAATCAGCAAATTATACAGAAGGACGCCGAGAATGAAAACAAAACAGAAGTGAACTGCTTGAAATCCCACTTGGAAGCTAATGCTTAGACCTCGAACGTCAAACGCATTAAGGAATATGAGAAACGTCGAGTATACACCATCGCTAAAGCCGGAAAACTGCGAGATACAACCTCCGATACTTTCCGTTTCGGACATCATTACGAAGAGTCGCATGAAAATAAATAAAAAACCACCCAACACCACAATAAAAGTAAACAACATGGAAAACATGCGCCTCATGTAGAGAATCATATGCCCGGTGGAATGAAAGATTCCCATATGGTGCAGTATCGAAATAGTAATAATGGGGGTTTGTAAAAGATGCGCCACTACAAGGTATGATAGATTTTCTTTCGTTGGGTTGTTATAGATAGCTATTTCAACCAATACCATGACGGCGAACATCAAGGAAGTAAATCGCTGGTAGAGTGAAGATATTTCAAAGGCAAGTTTCTTGCGTTTACCCGACATATCTTTGGAGAGGGATAACTGTATACTCGAAGCTTTGAAACCGTGCACAGATATCATCGCGTCATGCAGTACGGTCGCTAATGACTGCAATATCAAATAAATTTCAAGGCATCGTTTAGTAGTCAACGAGATATGCGTGTGATCTTCGTCGCACTCAGCGGAATCGTTGAAATGATGATCATCACTGTTGTTGTGTTGCTCAGAACTATGTCCATTCCTGAATCCATCCATGAAGCTTATCTGGCTTAACTGATACACAAAAAATGCGCAACTGTAAACAATTTTGAGAATAAAATAGCAGATGATGATGAAACGTTTGCTCTGAACTGATTTTCGAATCCAATCTGCGATGATGGATTCTGAGAAGACATACCTGCCAAACGCTGAGTAAATATGCCTTTCATCTAAGAAAGGTACAATGTGTATGGGTGATCTAATAGAATCCCTTTTAAGAGAAATATCTACTGTTTCGTACTCTGTGATATCATACCAGCGATATCTTCTTACACCTATGATATCCTCTCTTATCTTATATATTTTTGGTGTTTCAAAAATAGTCATTATCAACTTAAGCGTTCCCTGATGAACAGCAAACTCCAACGGCCTAAGCCCCGTCGAGTCTTCCGTACGCAGAAGCTTCTTTACATTTTCATCAGGAATAATCTGACACAACTTGGTGTAACTTTGTGCAATCGATTCTTCGTTGTGTGGCTGAAAGAATGCAATGCAAACCAAGCAATGAAACACGTTGAATTCTCCTTTCTCCTGAACAAAGACGTCGACGTCATATTTCACCATGACGTCACAAACTCCCATAGATCCGTACAACGCTGCCAAAATAAATGGATGAGTAAATATCGGTCGCTTTGTTGCGAAACTTTTGACGTTCGGAATTTGTGGGAACTGAAATGAACCGTTCAGTAATGTTGATCTTGTAAGTGCATCACACGATTCTAATACTCTGCATATCTCTTGGCTGTCGTCGTTTCTAATGGCGTTCAACCAGAATTGATATTGCGGCAGTGGCAAAACATTTGCGCATTTCTTTTCGGAGGCTTCGTTGTAGGACATTTTCATTTCTTTTCCAATAGAAAGTTTTTAAAGTAAATTCAGAACATGGGCTTTCAACTCTGCTTTAGATATTTTAAAGTCACACATGTCCTTGTCGCTTTATTTCAGCCATTGAATCAAAAACTTCCGATCATTTTAAGTCTATGAAATTCGACAAAATAATGACATCCCGAACTACGATGGAACCGTATTATTTGACGTAGGGTTCTAAGTATGTCTTATGGTATCCTGAGCGAGAAATTGCGAGCCTTAACATCGGCGTCCAGCATTTGACGATATCTCTATGATTTACAAACTGTCGGTCTCTTTGTCGTGAACCGTCCACTTCCGTAACTTTTGGGAGCTGACACGAACGATCGGTAATCGCTCGATTTCTACGACTCAGCCTAATTGTTGACAGCCTTCGTTGTCAATGGAACTGCACCAGAACTGGTAGAACAACAAAGGAAATGTACTTCTCATAAGATGCTTTGTTTTACCACATTTTTACGTTAACAGTTAAGTCTTCCAAGACTAAGAGCAATTTCTTAAACTTAGACGTTGCGATAAATTCAGTCTTTCGCATTTTAGTAGCGCATTTATTACCGCTGGTCATTAACCAGTTAGTCAGAAACTTGCGATGATTTCGACAATCTGAAGCTAGACCAAACGCAAGAAGCACTATGTTGGAACCGATTAACTTTACCAATGTTCCCGCATGCTCCACCTTCGTCCTTTTGTAGCAGATTTGGTCGATAATGCGTTGAAGTTGAGAGCGTCAGAATAATATTCGGTAGGCTATTTGACAGTAAATTTGTTGAAACTGCGCATGATCAGAAGGATTCGTTATCACTCTAGCTTCAATGCATGAACTGGTTTCGTTAAAAGTGCCTATCGACCTCTACTGCCATTTACTACGTCATTAGCGCTCTGTTATTGAAGAAAAGCAATATAACCAAGACAACGTTACACAGTCAATACATAGCACTTTTGCGAGGTAGCTAAAGGAGCTCTATTTTGTGACCAGCTACGTACGCACACATATACATACATACATAGATACATACATGTTTACATAAATACATAAATACATACATACGTACATATTTATACATACATACATACATACATAGATCACAAGTGGCCGAGTGGGTTGGTAGCCCGCTCTCCACGCCGGCGGCCCAGGTTCGATTCCCGGTCGGTCGGTTTATCAGAGAGATTAATTTCTCGGATCTTTACTGCGGGTGGCTCGGTCGCAATATAAACGCGTGGAGTACAATACAATACAACACAACACAATACAACTGGGGCGCGGTGGTGTAGGGGTATGTTCGGTGCCTTACCCCAGCTGGAGGGTTGCGGGTTTGAATCCACCTCAAAGCTGCCGCGTAGGGACCCTGGGCAAGTCCTTCACTCGCAATTGCTCATGCGCTTCGGCGTGAAACTCCGATTCAGCGTCCGCGCAGTGCAGTCATTAAGGGCACCTCTGAATAAAGGCAATCTGGTAGAAGCGCTATAACAAGTGTTCAAATACAATACAATACAATACAATACAATACATACATACATACAGACATACATACACACATACATACATACAAACATACATACATACATACATACATACATACATACATACATACATACATACATATATACACTAATGTTGCAAGTCTTTAAACTCCAAAAGGTTGGAAATGTCTTCTGCAAACCTTGACAAGGTGAGCGTCTCACGTCGGCTTCTTTTCAGAAATCATGGGACTTCAGATCGCCATAACTATTACCTGACGAGTTAGAGTGACTATATTTACATATTGGTCATTTTCATAAAACTCGAATTGAAATTAAGGTGCCCTGAATTCATGTTTCAGCTTCTTGCAGAGAGATTCCCGTCTTTCACCTTCCACTCCAGTGTCCGTGACCTTGGCATAGTCCTCGACACCACGCTCACTTTTACCGAGCAAATTGCCAATCTTACGCGTGCTTCCTGCTTTCGCATCACATGAGGCGACTTAGAGCAGTCCGACGCTATGTCTTCTCCTCTGTCTTTACCTCTATTTTCCATGCCTTCATTTGCTCCCGAATTGTAACAGCTCTCTTCTGGTTGGTCTTCTAAAAGTTCGTCTCTCCCATGCTATGGCCAAAACTGGAGCTTTAGTCTTCACTGGTCCTGCACTATGGAATTAGCTCTCTCCATCGCCGCGATCTTCGCTTTTTAGTCTACTGGTACTCGAAGTGCCTCTTTCCGCTGTCTCGAAACCACCTTCTTTTCTATGATTGGTGCGCACTGTTAGAGGCTTGATAAATATATAGATTGGCAGGCCTACGATATAAAATACTGTGCAATGCTAAATCTAGTTTTTATTACGGGCATCGTAATAAAATTGAAATTAAGCTAATTGGGCGAAGCGGTTCTGTTTAGAAACCAACGACTGATTGCCAACACAATGAGCAATGTATAAATATGCCTACAGATCATTTTACCATTTTGTGCCTACTGCGTTTTCATTGCGTTTCTCGTAAATTAACTTTTCCACCTTCGTGAATATTTTCTCAGGCACGGTCAATAATATGATGCGAAGCTCAGTTGAGCCGACTATACTCAGTAGATTACAAGGCGTGGTCAATGTGGCGCTATCGTGACCATATAGATAGAAAGAAGGGCATGCATGAGGAATGGAAGGCTGTTTCTTTGGCAGGTTGTTTGTCTCACTGGACTGGTGTTGAATAGGCTGGAGCAGTCACATCGATAGGCGAATCTGAGACGCATATAGGCCTACATACATTCCTGCATGTAGATTCTTCATTTCATTTGTAAATTGTGCGTCTAAAGCAAGACATTCATAAATGCGCGCACACAATTACAGGAAATCGATTTTGACGCATTAGTCGAGAAAACTTTCTTTGTTTCATTCAGTCCTGGCTTCTACTGAAAGTCTTTTGCTATGTACGTCAAAAGCACAAGTGACGTCAACGATTCACAAACGTCACTTATAAATGCAAACTAGCTTTGTCTCGCTCGCTTTCTCTATAGATTTCAATAAAAAGGTAAAGTAAAAGGGGAAATCGCAAGTCCATGCAAATAAGAAAAAACGATTAAACAAAATTGTCGCCAGAAGGTTATTTGCCTAAAGGTTAGATCGACTTCCTAAAGTTGTTTTTTCTTCTGGAAAAACCAGAATAGCATTAATCTCAATGCCATCAATTTCAAGTGTGAGCGAACGACAAAATTGTACATAACATAGAACAAAATTGTACATAACATAGAGCGACAATGTTCAAATTAGACCTAAAAGAGTGATAAATTTCTTACAGAATATTTCGGCTGTATGCCTACATTTTGACATGAAATTTATTTCCAACGAAACTTGGTGATTTGCTATTATAATGTTAGATTTTACTCAATGCATGTAGGCTGTTATACCAGAGTGAGGATAGGCAGTTGTTTAAAAAAAAGATATACACTTACTTACATTCTCTCGTAAAACGAATTTAAAATAACACGAAGGCGATAAAGTTTTATATGCAGCCACATTTAAGAAACTCCATAGCTGTTAGCTCTACTTCATGGGGGGGGGGCCGATAGTGCATTGGATAACACACTGGAACAGAGCGAGAGGTACCGAGTTCGATTCCCATATGGCGGACATGCTTTGTAGGCTGCTTTTAGCGCCGTGTCTTGCAGGCTGTCTGTTCTGTTAGTAGTTAAGATTTATGTTTTCTGTCATTTGTGTTCTTGTAAATTGTTTCAATTGCATAACTGTACACTGTAACCGGTTGCGGTTTGTCAACCGGATTGTTTCAATAAACAAAAATATTATTATTAGCCATGTATGTATCATTCAGCTATATTGGTTTAAACACGCGCGTTAAGGTGTTACAATAAACTGTTAAGCGCTGCGTTGCCTTTTCCTAACATCAAAACTTAACAGTGCAAATTTAATTTAATTCCAGGAAGATCACATAATTATATCTATGCGCTTTAACTCCTGGTTCAGTTCCCACAGATTTCCAACAATCAATTACCACATTATTAGTAATCAGGCCCCTATCTAGCAGGACCCCTCCCTTCAGGTGTGCCCATTCTTTCCATTTAACCTGTATTACATTTCTATTTTGAGTGTGCTTTGTCTATGACTGTATAACTACTGTTTATAACACTTGCAGTTGTGCTACTGGGATCAATAAATTGTCTGATCGATTTATAAAAATTTAATTGTACGCGAAAATCCTTAACGAATTTATTACATTGTAGTCTCTAGATTTCAGCAGCGCTCACATTTTTAAACCAGTTTATCACAGTATCTCATCTATAACTCAGCAACATGAATCTATTCAAAGCACCATGAGCATTGCTCTCGACATATGTTAACACATGCACAATAATATTAGAGGAACAGCATATTGACCACTTGAGCGTTTCATTTGTATCTGAAAGAGACCAAATATAGGAGCTTGAATGATGTCCTGTGGAAGAGTATTCCAAAGCATTGGGCAGAAATATTTTATTGAAAATTGCACGACATTCGTACGAGCTGCATGACTTCGATGGTGCCTGGAAACCCTTGCATTGTAGCTGTGTCCCGATGTACATCCTTTGACAGAAGTAGTAGTAGATTTCGTTTATTAAGATACTAAGTTGACATACCGCAACTTGTTTACATGGGATAATGAAAGTATCATTGAATAAAGGCTGTGTAATGGTAAACAGTGGAAGCTTATAACCAATTCACAGAGTCTGAGCACTTCTTTATCTCATTAATTCGTTAGCTAATTCAATTCATTGAAGTTGTGGGCCAAAGAGTTATGGGTCAACTGGAAATATTTCGGTGACGTCAAGTGAAATCAAACGTCGTCTTTGCTTACGCGAGCATTTTCATGCGAACGTCATAGATTAGTTCCACTCCTCTATGCTGCTTGGATCCTGTGTCTAATGTTTCACGGTTTTCGATTCATGCGCCCAATGGCTCAGCTCTTCACGAAGAAATCGCAATGAAGTGTAAGTCATACATTAGTTATAATTATCTGGGGCGTGAAGAATGTTGAAATAGGCTCAGAAGAAAACCTTTTAAAGCAGATGAATGCTGCTTAAAGAATGCGCTCCATTTGCAATTTCTAACTGACCCCATTATGAGAGTAAAATCATGAATGAACCAAGAGTTTCTCAGGCAGTGAAAGGCCCTGTGCCAAAAGAGCAAGTTCAACACAATATTTTAGGCCATGTCCTAGGCTGTTGTGTCTTGTTTGATTATTGAACTTATTTGCCATGGTTACGAGGCAGAGCTCAGACTTTGTACACAAGTAAAAATATGTTTGCCATCCATGTATGATCGCCGCTATAACCAGAAGCATATTTTTTATATGGAGCGATTATTGTGATAATTATTATTGTTATGATTATTATTAGTGGTAGTGGCAGTAGTAGTAGAAATAGTAGTAGGCCTAAGAGTAGTATTAATGGTAGCAATAGTAATAGTAGTATAAATAGTAGTGGGTGTAGTGATATCAAAATTAATAACGAGCACATGGTCAATCAGAAATGTGAGTCTAACATGCAGTGGGCTATATCTGGAGCGCGGAAAATTTTGAAACAAGCTAAGAAGAAATCTGTTTAAAGCAGACGAATACTGTTTTAGGAATTGGTTCCATTTACCATCTCTAACCGACCCATTGTGACAGTAAAATTTTAATGAGCCAGAAGTTTCTCATGCAGCGATATATCAAAAGAAGAAAGATGAACGATTATCGATATTATCAGAGTTCGAAGGAGCAATAGCTTTAATTACATTCGCTTTTAGTCAAGAGCAACGGATTTTTATAGTATTTGGTGCTTAACTTAGCAAGAAAGTTCGATTGAACTGTATAGAAGTTATCTGAAGATACACTAGTTCATTCAGAAACAATCTTTCTTACTACACTTTGCAGGTTTAAAAGTAAGCCAGATGGAAAGATCTATGTCCTTGGAAAAATACTGGCAACTTACTTGGAGATCAAGATGTCCCAGTCACCAGGAAATTTCTAGACACTTAGGGTGGCCAACAGTGTTACAGTAGTGGTTAGCGTGCTGGACTGTCAAACGAGAGCTCGGAGTTAAAATCGCCGTCAGAGCAGAAATTTGTTTCGAGATTTCTGGTCCGTCTGTGCCCCCTAACCAACTCAGCTATAATGAGTACACGGAACATAGACCGACGGTTGGACGATGAGAAACCCTCAAATGCCTTGGCTAAGAAAATGAAGTCGCTAGCACTTCATATCCATGGCTGCCTCAAGGCTAGGTTAAAGACCTGTATAAAGCATATCTTTTAGCCAAATCAGTTGTGCAGTTTAGTCTGCTAAGCCAGTGGCATTGTTGTGTAAGTGTTAGAGAAAGTGTAACTAAGGCAGTCCTTGTCGAGAATTCATTTCCCTAAACTAGCAATATCTTTGCGTAGCCTAATCCTGGGTGATTTGCGCAAAGCTTTACAAGTATAAAAATAACAACTCATTGAATTAGGTATTTATTTATACTATTTTCATCCGATTGTGTAATATACACTAAGAATATGAGACTAAATATACATAGGCTATGCTTTAACCTACATTTTAGCAACGCAAAATAGCAACCTATATAACAATACATTGCACAAGTCATAAAGTCTTAAATGCGTCAGCAGACATCAGGGTACAAAACGTCAACGCGGTTAAGATTTGTGCATGTCCTCTGTAGGGTTCAAAACTTGAAAAAAATATATGAAAAATGTTTAATTCAATACCTGCTAAATATAACAAAATTATGTATCTTCAACTGGAGTAAGTTGGAATCAGTAGAAGTCACACATGTTTGAAGTCCTACACAGGCTACAGCGACATAACCTCTGTCTATTAATTCAACATATAATCTTGGTCAACACAGAATTATTTTATGTTTTAGGCATTCAGTTCTGTCCAATGTTCGTCTAACCATGAAATTTAACTCAACGCTTGACATAGCATGAAACCGTTACTAAGAACCAGACATATAATTAATTACAGGTATGTTTCCTTTTTCAAAGCATATTCAGATGAAAATAATCGAACTCGTTCACTGAAATATACAGGTTCCATCTTGAACCAGTTAAGCGCCTGCAGACTTAGCCCACTTCAATTGGAATGTTAAAATCCTTAAATGCATTCACTGGCGAGAGCAATTTAGGCCATATCTGCTCCGATGGGCAAAGCCGTAACTTGCAAATGGTTTACAGCTACAATCAGCTTTGTGGCTTATATATTAGTCCCTCCACGTGTACTAGTTTTCTTTCTATCATAAGTTTGTGGAATGTTAACCCAAAACGGAAAATTTATCAAATTCCTGAACATTTGTGATTTGGAAGTCACGCATTTCGCCTTAGGGTCTTACTCCATTCTGTGAATCTTATCTTACATTTCTAAACCGTCTTTCCCGAGTTTCACAAAATAGAATTTTATTTTAATTTGAAAATAGTTACTCATAAGATAACAACAGCATAAATGTTGCCAATGCGAAGCACATATTGATCTTCTTGTGCAGGCTAACAACTAGCAGCTACATAAATCAAAATAAAATAGGTAGGCCTACTCTCTTCAGATAAGCTGACTATAAACAGGCTTAATATGAATCTAATTAAAATCTTACAATACTTGTCATTTTGGCACTATCAACTGAAACTAAACAAATTTTACCGTCCAAACAGACAAAATTCTTCTTAATTCCTGCTCTTTTCACAGGAATGTAAACCCTTCGAAGTATAGGTGTGCTCATACCGATAAAATCGAGTCCACTAACTGCAAATAACTGTTCAATGGACAAAACAACTTCTCTGTTTTTAGACACCTTATTCACCTCGTCTGAAAACAGCGCAATCAGCAAATTATACAGAAGGACGCCAAGAATGAAAACAAAACTGAAGTGGACCGTTTGAAATCCCACTTGGAAGTTAATGCTTAGACCTCGAACGTCAAACGCATTAAGGAATATGAGAAACGTCGAGTATACACCATCGCCGAAGCCAGAAAACTGCGAGATACAACCTCCAATACTTTCCATTTCGGACATCATTACGAAGAGGCGTGTGAATATAAACAAAAAACCGCCCAACACCACAATAAAAGTAAACAGCATGGAAAACATGCGCCTCATGTAGAGAATCATATGCCCGGTGGAATGGAATATAGCCATATGGTGCAATATCGAAGTAGTAATAATGGGGGTTTGTAAAAGATGCGCCACTACAAGGTATGCCAGATTTTCTTTCGTTGGGTTGTTGTATATAGCTATTTCGACCAATACCATGAAAGCAAACATCAAGGCAGCAATTCGCTGGTAAACTGAAGATATATCAATGGCAATTTTCTTGCTTCTCCCCGACATATCTTTGAAGATGAAAAACTGAATATTCGCAGGTTTGAATCCGTGCGCAAATAACAAGGTGTCATGCAGCACAGTGGCTAATGACTGCAGTATCAAGTACGTTTCAAGGCATCGTTTAGTAGTCAACGAGATATGCGTGTGACTTTCGTAGCACTCAGCGGAATCGTTGAAATGATGATCATCACTGTTGTTGTGTTGCTCAGAACTATGTCCATTGCTGTATCCATTCTTGACGCTAGGCTGGCTTAACTGATACACAAAAAACGCGCAACTGTAAACAATTTTGAGAATAAAATAACAGGTGATGATGAAACGTTTGCTCTGAACTGATTTTCGAATCCAATCGGCGACGATGGATTCAGTGAAGACATGCCGTCCAAAATTTGAGTAAATATGTCTTTCATCTAAGTAAGGAAAAAGTTGTATGGGCGATTTAATAAACTGCCGTTTAAGAGAAATGTTTTCTGTTTCGTACTCTGTGATATCATACCAGCGATATCTTCTTACACCTATGATATCCTCTCTTATCTTATAAATTCCTGGCGTTTCAAAAATAGTCATCATCAACTTAAGCGTTCCTTGATTAACAGCAGACTCCAGTGGCCTTAGTCCATTCGAGTCTTCCATACGCAGAAGCGTCTCTACATTTTCTTCCGGGATAATACTACAAAGCTTGGTGTAACTTTGTGCAATAGATTCTTCGTTGTGTGGTTGAAAAAATGCAACGCAAACCAAACAATGAAACACGTTGAACTCTCCTTTCTCCTGAACAAAGACGTCGACGTCATATTTCACCATGACGTCACATACTCCCATAGATCCGTACAACGCTGCCAAAGTAAATGGTTGAGTAAATATCGGTCGCTTTGCTGTCAAACGTTTTACTTCCGGAATTTGTGGGAACTGGAATGAACCGTTCAGTAATTTCGACTTTGTAAGTATATCGCAAGTTTCCAATATTCTGCATATCTCTTGGCTGTCGTCATTTCTAATGGCGTTGAACCAGAATTGATATTGCGGCAGTGGCAGTGGCAAAACATTTGCGCATTTCTTTTCGGAGGCTTCGTTGTAGGACATTTTCATTTCTGTTTCCAATAGAAAGTTTTTAAAGTAAATTCAGAACCTGGGCTTTCAACTCTGCTTTAGATATTTTCAAGTCGCACACTTGTCGCTTTATTTCAGCCAGTAAATCAGAAACTTTCGATCATATTGCATCTATGCAATTAGTCAAATGTATATGATGTAGGCCTACTGTCCTACGTATTCCACTTGCGTATGTCTTATGGTAGACCTGAGCGAGAAACTGCGAGCCTTAGCGCATCGGCATACCGCATTTGACGATTTGTACGTTTTGTAAACTGTCGGTTTCTTTGCTATGAAACCGTCGACTTCCATAACTTTTGGGAGCTGAAACGAACGTTCGGTTCTCGATCGATTCTACGACTCAGCCTAATTGTTGACAGTCTTCGTTGCTAATGGAGCTCAACCAGCAAAAGAAATGTACTTCTTTTCAGAGGCTTTGTTTTGCGACATTGCGACGTTTTCAGTCATGCTTTTCAAGACTAAGTGCAATTTCAGAAACTTGCTCGTACATTCTGCTTTAAATCCTGTCTTTAATGCATATGATCCTCACTTACCGCAGTGCTTCAACCAGTTAGTCAGAAACTTGTGATGATTTCGAATATCTGAAGCGAAACCAAACGCAGAAAGCAGTATGTTGGAAACGATTAACTTCAGCTATGTCCATGCATGTTTCACCTATGTCCTTTTGCAGTAGATTTGTTCGATAATACGTCAAAGTTGACAGCGTTCAGAATAATATCCGGTGATTGACAGTGTCAACGTTTGGTTGAAACTGTGCCTGACCAAAATGGATTCTTTGATCACTCTAGCTTTACTGCATGCACTGGTTTCATAAAAGTGCTTACCAACCTCTTCTGCCATTTGCTACGTCAACAAACATAGCGCTCTGTCATTCAAGAAAAAGCAATATAACTAAGACAACGTTACACAGCCAATCCACAGCGCTTTGTGAGGTAGCTAAAGCGACATAGTGTCCAGATACGTACATGCACACATGTACATGTAGATACATACATACATACATACATACATACATACATACATACATACATACATACATACATACATACATACATACATACATACATACATACATACATACATGCATACATACATACATACATACATACATACATACATACATACGTTAATTCATTCATGTAAGTAGAAAATGTAACACATTGCTGTCGCTAGGATAAACGGTAGTGATCTACGCTGCACATCTTATATTATAATCCAAAGTCTGATTTTTCTGTCCTTCCGTATGTTTGTCCGTCCGGCTAAAGGCTCCGAAATGGAGCGGTTTAGCGATTTGAAAAAATTTACAAAACATTATTACGCAAAGTCTAGGTCAACGCGACTATATTCAGCTCGCAATTTTATTTAAACGCCGATATATGGCCATTTTAAATTTACAACTTTTTAATCGAGGCCATATCTCAATACCGGCCATAGTATATAGCCATTTGTGCACGTCACGCATGCTTAATATGCAATCTTACGTCACGCGGTCAACGCTCTGATTCGCTGATTTCAAATCAGAAGTCACGCCCACGGCAGAATTTCTAGGTCATCGGACTTAAAAATTTGCTAATGCAACACTTTTATTAGGGATACGAAATTTTTAACGAACGTTTTCATTTGAATTTCTATAGATCTCAACCCAACTTTATATCAACTCAAAATTTACTCTAAATTCCGATATTTGGACATTTTACGTTTCGATGTGGTCATAGTCTGTTTCAATGACATTGAAAGCTATGCAGACTTGCAGAGTATATATTATTATTGCGTAGAGTTAGAATTAAACAATTTCAAGCAAGCGCGTAAATTCGCCAGAGGGATACACGAAAAATTTGCACATCGTTAAATTCAAATTCACGGGCGCTGACGAAGATGTCGTTAAATTCAAATACACGGGCGCTGAGGAAAATCCGGGCGAACGATGGGTAAAAACTGCTAGTTGTAAAATAAAAATGCAGTTAAGTGGCTGCATGTTTGCATACGTAAGGCATAATATTTCGGAGGGATGTGAGCAAAACTTATTGTTACCAATAAAATGTAGATTTAAAATGACGTTATAGGTACTATATAACATCTGCCGTGGAGATAAAGTTACACCTACTGTTTTTCTTTATTTAGCGAATGCAGTAAGAATTATTACAATTTATTTATTTATTAGAAGGAAATATAGCGCCCCATCAGGACCATCTACTCAGAAGAACTAACAATTCAAACCGGCTAGAATAGAACATGGTGGAGTGGCCTCTTGGCTCTAGGCAAAGTGCCACAGGAAGCCCATTCCAGGTTGCAGAGCCAGCGACCGAGATCGTGGATTGTGGAGATCCGCTAGGGGGCAGGAGGCTAGATCTGTACAGACGAAGAAAGGGAGCCTCGGCATTGGACATCCAAAATAGAACAGCAAAGTTATGCAGGTACGTGGGAGCTGATCTCTCGATGTAACGCCATACCAATCCAAAGTCCCGGTATGCGATCCGCTGAGGGAAGGGGAGCCAATGAAAGACGATCCGAGGTTATTTTAAGGACAAAAAGGTCAATTTCAGAGAAAAATCAGACGAAATCGTCTTACATTTTGTATCCTTGTTTCTTATCACAGGTAGCCCTTATCAAGACTAGGAATACAAGAAAGAATTAACCAACTGCAGCCATTTATTGACTGAGATCTGATCATCATCTTTCTTTGACTTTTCTTAGCTTTCGTTTCTTATGAACTTGAAATGACTTTGAGTTACCATGAATTTAGTTTCTATATTTTACCTGGATGTAAATACATACATTTGTTTTCTCTCATTGAAGAAAACAAACACTGAAACGTTCATCCAAATTAGACTCTTCGTTATTTTTTTTGCGATAAAAAGAGTAAATCGACAATGGACCCAAGTTCCAAGACCCAAGCAAGTGCGCCTTCACTGCCCTTCAGTCCTGGGAGTTTAAGTAGGGTATGTTCGGGGGCTTTGAGGGACCTCAGGATAACATTTTAAAATTCTGTAAAAAATATTTCTAGGCAATATATGAATAGAATAATGGAACAAAATAGGAAATGCTTGGTTTCTGCGATGTATCATTTTCTGGACACTCCTAATATACATACATGCATGAATATATACAAACATATCGGCATGCTCTTACACATACATACCTACATACATAGAAACAGGCACACATACATACCGACAATGTAGCCTGCATACATACATATAGACATTCATGAAAATCTTAATTCCTATAGGATTAATGGTGCGAGTAATGCTTGGTGTTCATTTGCACATGTAATTACGGGAAATCGATGTTGATGCATTGAACAACATGGGCTGTTCGATCCACCCAGTCCTTGCATTGTCCGTATTTCGTTGTTCAACATGTACAAGCGAAGACAAACTTTGTCTAGATAATAGTAGCAGTGAGTAATACAGCTGAGTTAATGTATTTGCTACGGTGTCACATGCTATTGCGTTAATGTTTTCAAGGGTTTTTCTTTCAATGTATGATTTTTAACGACCGAATTATTTACCAGTTAGGAGTTAGTTATTAAATTTTATTGATTTCAGCCCTGAACTTCGCGTGCTATTTGGACCTTGGGAGGTCGCATTTGATCGATATGGATTGGTACTCTTATAAGCAGACTTGAATTGTCTCGAGACACTGTCTCGGTCTATACCCCGCAGCCGATCGAGTCGATCGATCGAGTCGATCATAACTCGGCCAAGTCGAGTCGGTCGAAAAATCGTCGACTCGATCGACTCGCCGATCGAGTCGATCGTGAACTCGGCCAAGTCGAGTCGATCGTTGTTTCCTCGACTCGACTCGACTCGGAAATATTTTACCTACTATTTCTTCACAAAATGACAGACCTTATGATATAATGACGTAATTCTGTGTAAACACACAACTACCGTATGAACCTAATATGAAGTTCACTGCAAATAATGAACCTCTTGGCGCTTTCTAATTAGTGGAAGTTACAGTAGGCCTATATAGATCGGGGCCTACTTTCTTTCACAGTTTAACTATAGTAGATAGATATTACACGTCCTCGATCTACTGCCGTCTTATTTGTTGAGCTGGTACTAATTTATGTACCGTACCGTATGAGATTCCATTGTAGCCTAGCTGCCTAGCTGATCAAGTCGACAGATTTAGCCAGACTTAACCCTTACAAGTCAACCACAGGCAGTCAAGATGTCATTATGATTGCAACGTTTCTCTAAATATCTCTAAATATAATACCTGAACTGTTACTTACCATGCAGTTCAATTACAGTTGATGCTTTGTACATTAGACACCAGAGCTATAGAAGTTATAACTGCAATTAGGCCTACAGTTGTTAATAGAACTGTTATAACCATTGACAGTTTGAGGAAGAGCGTGCAATTGAACTACATGAGTAATTTAGATACTGGATTATAAGAAGGCAACAGTCGCCAGCAATTTTGGCCAAGAGACTACAGTCCAAGTCGACGAAGTCGATCGAGTCGATCGTCGTCCGAGCCAAGTCGATCGAGTCGTCGAAAGGTCGGCGAGTCGACGAAGTCGATCGAGTCGATCGTCGGCCGAGCCAAGTCGATCGTATACACTCGACTCGATCGACTGCGGGGTATATCTCTCGGTCTCGAGACGTCTCGAGATAGGTTTTTTGATATCTCGGTCTCGGTCTCGAGGTCATTTCTTGACTTTTTGGAAACTGTCTCGAAGCGAAAGTCTTGTTGTCTTGTAGAAGCGGTCTCCACTATGATAGTTCTCCCGCAAACTGTCTTTAGTTCTGAACTTCTTACAGTATAGCGCAATAAAATTGTCCTATGCCGAACGCATAACTAGTTAATGGGGAGTGCTAAACAAACAGGAAGTTTAGAGAAACGGTGTTTCTGGTATTAACAGATATTGAAAAGAGCAGCTTTAAGTTTGTATTTTATTACTTTATTTCAATTGTCTAATTTATCAGTGCAAATATCTTAATATGTCTCATAAAGAGCCTGAAATAGTGAAATTTGCATTTACGCAATTTGAAATGAAT
Organism: Aporrectodea caliginosa; assembly: GCA_020284085.1. Classification (NCBI taxonomy): domain Eukaryota; kingdom Metazoa; phylum Annelida; class Clitellata; order Crassiclitellata; family Lumbricidae; genus Aporrectodea; species Aporrectodea caliginosa. The sequence goes on from JACEVL010000353.1 coordinate 547,389, forward strand.
GAAAAACTAAATAAATGGCATGCCGCTTGCCGCTGGTGTAAATCCAACATAAGCGAAACATCTAGTTTCTCAAGGTGAGAAGTGTGTCTACCACTTATAAGCAGACTTGTATCCGAGACAGCAAACTTCGAGACCGAGACCGAGACAGTGAGGATCGAGACCGAGACCGAGACCGAGACAGTGGGGTACAAGACCGAGACCGAGACACAAGGTCCGAGACAGTTCAAAACAGTTCAAAACAAGTGAAATGTACATTGGACCCAAATCCCGAAACAATTTATCTCTCAACTTTTGAAGTCTAATACTATAAACAAATCACTGATATCAGCAGATCACCTGAATAGTATAAACTATAAAGAAATTAAATTTTTCAGCCATTCTGATATCTTCTAAATGGTGCTGAAAATTTAATCTAACGCCATTCCTTATATTAGCGACGTAAGTCACATCACTCACCTTGAGAACCTAGATGTTTCGCTTACATGTATGTTGGCATTCAAGATGATGCTGCCTCCCATTTCGCCTGGATTAAATTTCTACGCCCCTCTCAAATTTTATTTAGCCTACCACTCCTGATATTACAATAACGCTTCGTGCGCCTTTCGCCGGCTCAGTTTAGATGCCGCAGATGATAATATTATTATGGCATCTTTATAGGCTTAATAACTTAATATAAACTTTGCTATACTATGGAAATTATCTTAGAATAATATAGTTACATGCAGGCAGGTGGTTCTTGCGCATTCAGTATATCAAGTGCCTGTAAATAAGTTGAGGTCCCTGCTGCATCTGTGACGACAAGATATTTCGATGATTTTATAATATATAAACCTGAATTGCATTAAAATATATCGCACTTGCATCACCAACAGGAATGATCTACTTTTTTGTTGGTTGTTATAAATCGCTATTTCAACCAATACCATAATAACAAAAACCAGGATAAGTATATGCTGACAGGCTAAAGAAATATTAAAGGACATTTTCGCGCTCTCCTGGCAAATCTATTAACATGAATTATAACTATACGCTCATAGTTTTAAATCCATGGACAAAGTGCGTGGCATCATGAAGCTCTCTGACTAATGTTTGCAATATCAGGTAAGTTTCCATGCATCTTTAGTAGTAGACCAGATATTCGTGTAGGCTAACTATTGCTGCAGTTTGTGGATTCCTTGGAATAAATTAGATAAGTTTTGTAGTACAGCTCAGAACTGTTTTTCGTTGCTGTGTTGATTTGCAATGCTAATCTAGCTGCTTAACTGATAGGCTACACACACAAAACGCAACTGTAAAAACAAATTTGAGAACAAAGCAACAACCAACAAATGATAATGAAGCGTTTGCTGGGAACTGATTTCCGAATCCAAATCTGCGATTATGAATTCAGTGAAGACATACCGTCTAAAATATGTGCAGAATGTCTTTCATCTAGAATATTGACAATTTGCATGGGTGATTTAATAAAATGTCATTTAAAGGAAATGTTTTCTGTTTCGTACTCCGTGATATCATACCAACGATATTTTCTTACATCTACAATATCCTCTCTTATATTTCATTTCGAATAGTCAAACTGTGCTTGAATTGGTATGTAAAATATCAGCTACCGGTAGCCTATTAGAGTGAAAGCGTGAGTAGTTGACAGACAAATCTCTGAAAAATTCATACTACACACTGTCAACTTCAGACAATGTCAACAGCACACTTTGTGTCAGAAAAAACCCACAATTTTAGGGCCTTGACTTGGGCTGTTCTGTCTTGTATGACTATTGGATTTATTTTGCCAATGTTACAAAAGAGCACACATACAAATGTTTGCCACACGGTTGTGGTCGTCGTTTTGCTTTGCCAGCACTATGGTAGGGGTGTCCAAAATAAATGTTTTGGGAATTTAAATTTGCACACCCTCTAATATTGTTGCTTATACAGAGATAAAATTTCATGCAAAATTTCAGGTCTCTATGTCAACTTTTGGGGGTTGCTCAATGAGGCTGAAGTTTCAACATATAAAAACGCATCGCTAATGCAATCTAATAGCAGCTGTGCACAAACAAAGCTTGAAATAAAAATGTCACTGATGAAATCATAGTTTGAATCATGGGGGAATTCCTAGGCTCATAGCTTTCAGTTAAAAGTGTCTTGTAACTAATAAATAATATAGAGCCTCTCTGTTCCCAGATCCTGGATGCTGTGAAATCTTGTAAATAAACTACCGAAGACTGTAAGACTTTAGCGTGTTGTTTCGAGCATCTGGTATTCGCTTCCTGTTGTCCTCAACGACCTGTATTAACTTCTGCATTTCTTGCTCTGATTTTGTGATCGATTGGTAAAATGTACTGAGTTTATACTCATCAAAGTCACTGAATGCTCTGCTACATGTAAGTCATTAACAACTTTCAGCGACTTGACGACTGTTATGCTGGTGTCAGTGACGGTATCTCATTCCAGGCATCTGGATCGTCGACTGACAAAGTAGCTATGCTTATTCCAACAGATATCAAGGCAGCAGATGAAGAGGAAGTCATCAATTCATGCAATGTCTTGTTCTCCAGCTGGTCATATGTTGCTTTAATCCTGTTGCTTTAATCCTGTTGCTTTAATCCTGCGAATGTTCCAATCACTTCCACTCTTGATCATTGATTGAACCATTAACTTTTATCTTCAATGGAAATCTTCACAGAAAACAATGACAGTGGCACAAGTCCAAGGTACCACAGGTGGTTTGTAGCTTTTAATTGCAGCCTGTGAGTGCTGTGACGCACCTTGCTTATGTCAGAGTACTGTTTGATCATTTGGAACAGCAGCATTTCGTTAAATGTGGCATCGGCACGCACTGCGTGGAATGAGATACCGTCCCTGACAGGCAGGAACATAGATATGTGCTGCAAAATACGAAACTCTGTCAGATTCTCCAACTCACTAATGGTAAGCTTGAATTCATCATGAAAAAGGTAGATTTTAAGGCAATAAATAACTAGCCATCCACCTTGCCACGTGATAAGCTCCTGGCGGTCAGGAGTGGCAATGTTTGGGAGTTGGGAGGGGACAGTCCAAAATTAAAAGTGTAAGCTCTCTCAATTCTTTGTAATAAATTATTCTCGTGGTAAATATGAGGTACTCTCTGACAGGAAAGCTTGCAAGAATGAACACACTTCTTCGCAAAGCTGTTGCAGCAGCACGTAATCAAGTCGGGTATCATTCAAAGATTTGTAGTTTGCTTGGTTGATGTTTGGCCAAAACTCTTAAAGTCTTGTTAGAAGAGCGATGTTTGGTCCATGACTGGCCATGCAATACTACACGGACTTCACCGATGATGATCTTAGTGCAACACGTTTTCTGCATCAACTGTTCCAGCAAAGTAGGCCTACATGCGCTACGCTTTGTCCCTGTGTTTGACGCCGTTGTATCAAAGCACATGCCTAAAACATCTGTTGCAACATCACAGAGATTCAACAACTGGAATGCAGCCTTAGCTTGTGCCTGTCCAGTGCTATAGAAGGAACTTTTATTACTCCGAGTTCCTTACCTACATTATGTCCTGTAACACAGACTGCAATCCCGTCAACATTGCTTTTGGATCCCCCGCGTTGGTGCCGTTCTTCACATCTAGAACTTTGGCCTCATTGAGCAACCTCTAAAAGTTATTTAATTGCTTAACTTTTTTGGCAGATGATATAATATTGTAAAAGGAACAAAATGAGCCTATGTGCATTCAAATCGGAGAAAAATATTTTCTTCCCATGTATTCGTGGACACCCCTACACTATGGCCTGAAGTAAATATCCGTAACGTTCAGCGACTATTATAATTAGTAGTCATGGCATATTAAAAACAATAGTGTTGGCAGTAGTTTTAGGATTATTTTCTATTTACCATTTCGAACCGATCCAATGACAGAATAAAATATGAATGAGTCAAGAGTTTCTCATGGAACTATACGACAAAAAAGTTAGACCATTATTACTTATAATATTATCAGAGTTCGAAGGAGCAATAACTTTGATTGCATTCGCTCTTAGTCAAGAACAACAGGAACCTCAGCATGTGCTCTTTAGCTAAACAAGAACGTTTCTATTGAACTGTGAATGCTATTTGAAGATGCACTAATTCATTCACATGCAATCTTCCTTACTACACTTTTGGAGGTCTAAAAGTAAGCCAGATGGAAAGATCTATGTCCTCGGAAGAAATATTGGCAACTTGCTTGAAGATCAAGATGCTCCAGTCACCAGGAAATTACAAGACAATTATGGTGGCTAATAGTATAGTGGTTAGTGTGCTGGACTGTCAAACGAGCGCTCGGAGTTCAAATCCCCGTCAGAGCAGAAAATTAATTTGGTTTGAGATTTCTGTTCCGCCTGTGCCCCCTAACCACCTCAACTCTGAAAGCTATTTGAAGATGCTCTAGTTCATTCCCAAACCAAACAATCTTTCTTACTGTACTTATGCAGGTAAGTAGACCAAGTGGAAAGATAATAATTATTATGTGTTCTCGGAAAACGATTGGCAACTTATTTGGAGATCAAGATGCTCCATTTACAAGATAATTGCGGTGGGGTGTCCAATGGCATAGTGGTTAGCGCGTTAGGCTGTTAAACGAGATGTCGGGGTTCAAAACCCCGTTAGCAGAAATTTGGTTTGCAATTTCTGGTCCGCCTGTTCCCCCTAGCCAATACAGATATAATGAGTACACTGACCATACACTGTCGACTGTCGGTGGAAAGATTAGACGGCGAGGAAGAGGACTGGCCACACGACCTCATATGCCATGGCTAAGAAAATGAAGTCGGTCACACTTCATTCTCATGGCTGCCTCAGGGTTGGCTTAAGGTCTTGCATAAATGCATATGTTTTACCCAAATCAGTTGTAGCCTACAGTTGACTCTGATAAGCCAGCGGCGTTCATTTAAAGTGTAAAGCTTGTTGGAGAAAGTTTTAACTAAGGCACTCATTGCTGAGAATTCATTTTCCTAAACTGGCAATACCTTTCCGTTATCCTGGATGACTTGTGCAAAGTTTTAGAAGTATAAAACAATAACAACTCTTTGGATTGGATATTCATATACTATTATTAACCGTATGTATAATATACACTTAGATTACGAGACTAAATATATAAATGAATAAATCTACATTTTTACAACACAAAATAGCATCCAATCTAATTATACATTGTCACAACTCAGCTAAATGCATCAACAAACATCAGGGTACAGAATAGCAACGCGGTTAAGATTTGTGCATGTCCTCTGTAAGGTTCAAGACTTGGACAAAATGCATGAAAATTGTTATTTCAATATTTGCTAAATACAACACATGTATCTTCAACTGGAGTAAGTTGGAATCAGTGTAAGTCCATTCTCAACACAAGTCACACATGTGTGCACATAGGCTGCAACGACATCATCTCTGTCTATAAGCTGAGCACATAATCTTAGTTAACACAAATTCTTTTTATGTTTCAAACATTCACTTGTTCGTTTAACCTCTTCGTTTAACCATGAAATTTTAGTACAATATACCAAAAAACATTCACCCAATGAAAGTTTGAGACACGCTTACATAATCCAAAATCACAGTAAACTTAGTCACAGTGTAACAAAATTGCAGAACAAGCAACTGAACGATTACAATTATTCTGAATCAGTTTAAATTTACTTTCTTAGAATCCCACATATACTCGTAGACGTAAGAATACTCGTAATCTCAGTATTTCTAAAGCGCCAAAAACTGACTTGGATACATTTAAGCTATTTGATATTCGAGCATGATCATTGAAACCAAGACAAAATTATATCGTCGGAATAGCAGTTGCGTTAACACAAAACTTGACATACAGCTAGCGCTAGAATGAAACCCATGTTATGCTTCATACATAATACATATACGACATGTATGCTTCTTTTATCAAAGCAGATTGAGATGAAAACAGTTGAATTCGTTCACTGAAATATACAGGTTCCATCTTGAAATTGACCAGTAAACTTAGTCAATTGAAATTTTAAAATCGTCAAAAAATTTAATGTATTCAAAGGTGAGAACAACAATAATTTATGTCCTATCTGTTGCGATGGGTTGAGCTAACCTCTTCTCGCAAATAATGCAGTTCTCGAATCTAAGTAAGCACAGCAACGAACATTAAAGACAGTAAGGAAGTCTCTAAAGGAAAGAATGATAGTAAATCTGCAGCAGATAAGCTTAAACAAACAGCTTTATGACAGTAAGTAAACTTTCTGAAAAACAACGAACGATACCCTGCAGTTTGCTATGAACGTCACATCAAATATAATCTACAGATCTTTGAGGCTATAGGACAACGTGTTCACTGATTTAGAGTTACTTAGACTTTTGCTTGCATTCACAATTATTAGATAGCTGCAGATTGTCGTTTATTAAAGGCGTCAAGCCAAATGTAACAGCTCTGCTATGTAACAAATCTGCTGTGCTTGGATTAACTATGTATATTTTGTCACTCTAGCGTAACAGTCATGGAAAGGCGAATGTGATTATTAGTAGCTTCTATCACGTTGGTGTCTAATGCACAGACAAGCAGCCGATGACGCACCAAAACCAGAGTTATCAGGTCGAAGCTGTTTGCAAATGTCTAACTGTGATAATGAACTTTATAGTTCATATATTTGTACCGCCACCTGTTTTAACCTTTTTTTAGCTACACCACGTTCTGGAATGTTAACCCAAAACGTGAAATTGATCAAGTTCCTGAACGTTTTGTGATTTGGTACTCACACATTTTACTTTAGGGTCTTCAGGAATCTCGTTAGTTTCATCTTACAATTCTAGATCGTCTTTCCTCGAGTTGCACAGAATAGAATAGAATTTTTAATTGGTTTTAAATGCATCATCTCTAAACATTAATAGTTTAACGAAAGAGATATTTACTATAACCACAGCACAAATGCAGCTAGCGTGAAGCACACGTTGATCACTTTGGTGCAGGGTAACAACTGATTGTTTACTTAATTAAAATGAAGTATGCGCTCTAACTTAAGCTAATCAGACGACTAGTAAGCACAATATGTTGAATGAATTAATCTTCTGCATTGTTTCTGTTGCAAAATATGAATCCAATTAAAATCCCACATTACATGTCATTTTTACACTATCAACTGAAACCAAACAAATTTTACCTTCCAAACAGACAAAATTCTTCTTAGTCGCCGCTCTTTTCACAGGAATGTAAACACTTCGAACTATGGGTGTGTTCAAGCCGAGATAATCGATTGTGTTAACTGTACACAACTGTTCAATAGACAAAACAATTTCTCTGTTTTCGGACACCTTATTCACTTCGTCTGAAAACTGCGCAATCAGCAAATTAAGCAGAAGGACGCCGAGAATGAAAACAAAACAGATGTGGACTGCTTGAAATCCAACTTGGAAGTCTATGCTCAGACCTCGAACGTCAAACATATTAAGGAATATGAGCAGCGTGTAGTATACACCATCGCTGAAGCCGGAAAACTGCGAGATACAACCTCCGATACTTTCCATTTCGGACATCATTACGAAGAGACGCATGAACAAAAACAAAAATCCGCCAAACACCACAATAAAATTAAATAGTATGTAATACAATCGCCTCATGTATAGAATCATATGCCCGATGGAATGAAAAATTGACATATGGTGCAGGATCGAAGTAGTAATAATGGGGGTTTGTACAAGATGTGCCACTACAAGGTACGACATATTTTCTTTCGTTGGGTTGTTATAGATAGCTATTTCGACCAATACCATGACGGCAAACATCAGGGAAGCATATCTCTGGAAGGCTGTAGAAATATCAAAGGCAATTTTCTTGCTCTTTCCCGACAAATCTTTAAACAAGAAAAACTGCATACTCATAGCCTTGAATCCTTGCACAAACATCACCGCGTCATGGAGCACAGTGGCTAATGACTGCAATATCAAATATATTTCAAGGCATCGTTTAGTAGTCAATGAGATATGCGTGTGATCTTGGTTGCACTCAGTGGAATCGTTGAAATGATGTTTATCACTATTGAAGGGTTGCTCAGAACTATGTCCATTGCTGCTTCCGTCGCTGAATACGCTAATCTGGCTTAACTGATACACAAAAAAGGCGCAACTGTAAACAATTCGGAGAATAAACCAAGAGATGATAATGAAACGCTTGCTCTGAACTGATTTTCGAATCCAATCTGCGATTATCGATTCGGTGAAAACATGCCGTCCAAAATCTGAGTAATAATGCCTGTCATCGAGTAAACTGAGAATATTTATCGGTGATTTAGTAACATGTCGTCTAAGAGAAATGTTTTCTGTTTCGTATTCTGTGATATCATACCAGCGATATCTTCTTACACCTATGATATCCTCTCTTATCTTATATACGTTTGGTGTTTCAAAAATAGTCATCATCAACTTAAGAGTTCCTTGATGAATAGCAAACTCCAGCGGCCTAAGCCCCGTCGTGTCTTCCATACGCAGAAGCGTCTCTACCTTTTCTTCCGGTATAATACTACAAAGCTTGGTGTAACTTTGTGCAATGGATTCTTCGTTGTGTGGTTGTAAGAATGCCATGCAAACCAAACAATGAAACACGTTGAATTCATCGTTCTCCTGAACAAAGACGTCGACGTCATATTTAACCATGACGTCACATACTCCCATAGATCCGTACAACGCTGCCAAAGTAAATGGATGAGTAAATATCGGTCGCTTTTTTGTCAAACGTTTGACTTCCGGAATTTCTAGGAACTGAAATGAACCGTTCAGTAATTTCGACTTTGTATGTATATCGCAAGTTTCTAATACTCTGCATATCTCCTGACTGTCGTCATTTCTAATGGCGTTGAACCAGAATTGGTATTGTGGCAATGGCAAAACATTTGTACACTTCTGGACAGAGGTTTCGTTGAAGGCCATTGTAATTTTTGTTTTTCAAGGATGATTTTTAAAGTTAATTCAGTATAGCTGGGTCTTTTAACTCTTCTGTAGATATTTAAAGTCGCACACTTGTCGCTTTATTTCAACCAATTAATCAGAAACTTTCGATAATTTTATATCTACAAAGTGTGTCAAACGACATTCCGTGCTACGATTGACCGCTAAATGTGACGTCGAGTCCTACGTATTCCACCTGAGGATGTCTTTTGGTCGACCTGAGTGAGAAATGGCCAACCTTAGCATCGTACGATATCTCTATGATTTACAAACTGTCGGTCGCTTTGTCGTCAAACTGTCGACTTCCGTAACTTTTGGGAGCTACAATGAACGTTCGGTTATCGCTCGATTCTATGACTTGACCTAATTGTTGACAGTCAATGGAACTGCATCAGATTTGGTAGAACAGCAAAGGAAATGTACAGCCTATCAGATGTTTTGTTACGTTTTCAGTTAAGTTTTCCAAGACTTAGAACAATTTCTGAAACCTAGACGTCGCCATAAATTCAGCCTTTCGCATTTTTAGTCACGCACTTACCGCTGTTCTTCAACCAGTTAGTCAGAAACTTGCGATAATTTCGACAATCTGAAGCTAGACCAAACGCAAGAAGCACTATGTTGGAACCGATTAACTTTACCTATGTTCCCGTCTGATCCCTCTACGTCCTTTTGTAGAAGATTTGGTCGATAATGCGTCGAAGTTGACCGCGTTCAGAATAATATCCGGTATTTGACAGTTGTTGAAACTGTGCGTGGACATAAGGATTTTTTATCGCTCTAGCTTCACGGCATGCACTGGCTTAGCGCTTTGCAATTCGAGAAAAAGCAATATAACCAAGACAACGTTACACTGCTAATGCACAGCGCTTTGTGAGGTAGCTAAAGGCGACATAGTAAGTGCCCAGATATGTAGGTAGATACATACATACACTAATGCATGCATACATACACATATACATACATACATACATACATGCATACATACGTAGATGCATAAATGCTAATGTCAGTCACACTGGTTGCGAAGGCTGTGAGCAAAGACTTTTTGTAAACTGTTATCGATAAAATCTAGATATAAAATGACGTTTGCAGGTACTATGGAGGACAGTAGAAGCATCAGGATAACCACGCCTGCCGTGAGGAAGAAATAACATCTGAATTGTTAATTTTCATGGAAGGAATATTGTCTATTATAATTTATTCATTTATTTATTAGCAGGATTTATATAGCGCTCCTTCAAGGCCATCTACGTTGGAGCGCTTCCTACCCAAACTGGCTAGAATATATGACATGGTGGAGTGGCCTCTGAGCACTAGGCGAAGTACCTCAGGAAGCCCATTCCAGATTGCAAACCCTGCAGCGACTTTGTGGAGGTCCGCGAGCGAGGGACATGATTCTCCACCTGTGCAGATGAACGAAGGTAGCCTCAGCGTTGGACATCCAATGTAGAACAGTAAAGTTCCCGCAGGTACGTGGGAGCTGATCCTTCGATCCAATGCCATACCAATTCAAAGACCCGGTATGTGCGATACGCTGAGGGAAGAAGAGCCAATGAAGGACGCTCCCGCACGTATTCAGAAACATAGGCGAACCTTAGGATGCGGTCAATGAAGCGTGCAGCCGTACTCTGAACCCGATCCAGGCAACGATCCATGCAGGGAGCCCGACATAGAGGGCGCTACAGTAGTGAAGGCGAGAGACCACGAAGGAGTGGACATACGCAGCGTCAGCATCAGGGGACAAGCGAACGGGTTACCACCCTAAAGTGGCGCAGCTGATAGTAACAATCACTGGTGTGTCGTGTGAAGGTGAGTTCATGGTCCAGAGTAACACCAATGATGAAAAGACAAACCGAGGGAACTACAGGGCGTGGGCATCCAGGTCAATTTTGGCTAGCTGCTGGCCAAACCAGATAAATTGGGTCTTAGATGCATTGAGCCGAGAAAGGGCGTATTTAGGAAGCCGCCCGATTAGCCGAGCAGCCGGCGCAGGACCCGATTAAGTCGTCCCAGGGCCCAAAGGGGAAGGCCGATAAGTATCGGGGAACAATGGTCAATTCGACTAGTAACGAGGGGATGTACTAGGACCACGACCGCGTCATGAGAGCGAGAGAGAGAGGAAGAGAGAGAGAGACAGACAGACAGACAGACAGACAGACAGACAGAGAGACAGAGAGAGACAGAGAGACAGAGAGAGAGACAGAGAGAGAGACAGAGAGACAGAGAGACAGAGACAGAGAGAGAGACAGAGACAGAGAGAAAGAGAGAGAGAGAGAGAGACAGAGAGACAGAGAGACAGAGAGAGAGAGAGAGACAGAGAGACAGAGAGACAGAGACAGAGACAGAGAGAGAGAGAGAGAGAGAGAGAGAGAGAGAGAGAGAGAGAGAGAGAGAGAGAGAGAGAGAGAGAGAGAGAGAGAGAGAGAGAGAGAGAGAGAGAGAGAGAGAGAGAGAGAGAGAGAGAGACTATCTGGATTCGGAAATTGGTAAAAAATGCCATTCGGCTCATACCTACTGGGGTCCCTGATGCAGCTTTTATAAGGCGCTGAGATATTTATATGATTTATAATTATATAAGCCTGTATCACGTTGAAATATATTGCGCCTTAACGAACTCGAGAGGTTGAACATTGATGTCCACTTCATCAGCATAAGAAAGCTAAAGGACGCCAAAGTCTTGCAGCGAGTTGTAATGATAATTATGATGAAGGTATTGGTGGTTGTTGTTGTTGTTAGTGGTGATGATGTTGTCGTTATTTTTGTTGTTGTTGTTGATGATGTCGATGTTATTGATAATGATGGTATTGGTTGTGATGATGATGAATTAGTATTGTCAAAGACCGATTTGACTTCAGCTTGGTGCTATACAAATTACCTTCCACCCAAGCAAGACCCAACTAGCCCCCAGACTGCTTCCCATCAGCACTCCCGCGGTTTGGGATCCCACACTAGTGACACTACCCACAAGTTTATCTTATGGGTGGACAAAGATGAGAAGGCGAGGGTGAGGACTGGCCACACGCCCTCATATGCCGTGGCTGAGAAAATAAAGTCGCTAACACTTCATGCCCATGGCTAGCTCACGGTCCTATATAAAAGGGCTTGTTTTAGCCATAAAAGTTGTACAGTTCACTCTGCTAAGCCAGTGGCTTTTACATGAAGTGTAAATGCTTGTTAGATAAGTCTTGACTAAGGACTCATTGCCTAGAATTCATCATCCTAAACTAGGAATAACCTTGCGTTGTCCTGGATGAATTTTGCAATGTTTTAGTATCAAAAATAGTAAATCATTCAGTGAGATATTTGTTAATAATATTTTCATCTGTATAATATACACTCACATTATGAAACTATATTAATAAATGTATAAGCCTATATTTTAACAACACAAAATAGTATATAATCTAATTACACATTGTCACAACTCACTTCAATGCCCCAACAAACACCAGGGTACAGAATGGCAACACGAATAAGATATGTGCAAGTCCTCTGTAGGGTTCAAAATTTGGAAAATCCATGAATAATGTTTAGTTCAATATAATTTTGCCAAATACAACACAATGTAACACATGTATCTTCAACTGGAGTAAGTTGGAATCAGTGAAAGTCCATTCTCAACACAAGTCACACATATGTGCACATAGGCTGCAAAGACTTATTTCAGTCTATCAACTGAGCATATAGGCTAATTTTAGCAAACACAAATTCTTTTTAAGCTTTAAGCATTAACTTGTTCGTTTAGCCATGAGATTCTAGTGGAATATACATGAAACATAAAACAGTCCACCCAGTAAAATACTAACTATACAAAGGTATAATCCTACATTTTAGCAACACAAAATAGCAACCAATCAAATTGTGCGTTGTAATAACTCAGTTAAGTGCATCACAGACATCAAGGTAAAGAATAACAACATGGCTCAAACAACAACATCATCTCTGTCTAGCAGCTGAACAATGAACATAATAGTCTTTGCAAACACAATTCTTTTTATGTTTTAAGAATTCACTTGTTCTTCGTTAATCTGTTCATTTAACCATGAAATTCTAGTGAAATATACCTAAATACATTCACGAAATAAACGTTTGAACAATGCTGACATAATTCCAAAATCTCTCCTTACAGCTGGACAAAATTGCAGAACAAGCAACTGAACCATAACAATTATTACGAATCCCATTACTGATTTACTTCATTCCAATCCCACATGGGCTATACTCGTAAACGCAAGAATACTCGTAATCTCAATACTCGTAAAGCTCCAGCGATTCCTTATTCGAGCAAAATCAATGTAACCAAGACAAAGTTATACTATAGTCATAGCATTCGTGTTAACTCAAAACTTTAAATACAGCTAACGCTAACATGAAAAAATTACTTAGAGTCAGACATATAATTTTATGCATGTTCCTCTTTCAAAACAGATTAATAATGCATGTTCCTCTTTCAAAACAGATTAATACGAAAATAGTTGAATTCTTTCACTGAAATATACAGGTTCCTTTTTAGAGTTGACCAGTAAAGCGCCTGTAGCCTTAGTTCCACTTCAAGTTGAAACAATAAAAGAGAGAACAATAAAAATTTATGTACTATCTGTTCCGATGGGTAGAACAACCTCTTCACGCAAATAATGCAGTCGTCCTCAAATCTACGTAAGAACAGCAACGAAAATTAAAGACAGTAAACCACTTAACGGATTATCTAAAGGAAAGAATGCTAGCAAATCTGCAACAGATGAACAAACAGCTAAAGACAATATTATAAGCCAAATTTTCTGAAAACCAACGAACGACACGTTGCAATTTTCTATGAATGTCACGCCGAATCCAGTCTACAGATCCTTAAGGTTATAACAAAATGTTCACCGATTTCGAGTTTCTTAGACTGCCGCTTGCATTTATAATTATTAGATAGCTGCAGAGTGTCTTTTTAAGGAATCCAACCAAAAGTAACAGATCTGCTGTGCTTGAATTTACAACGTAGGCCCCATATTTTGCCACTTCACCCGAAAATTGGAATGATAACCCAAAACGGAAAATTTACCAAGATTCCGAACGCTTTGTGATTTGGTATTCACACATTTTATTTTAGGGTCTTCAGCCATCCTGTTAATTTTATCTTACATTTCTAAACTGTCTTTTCTCTAGTTACACAAAATAGAATTTAATTTTTAGTTGGTTTCAAATCTCATCATCACGTTTCAAGTTTCACCATCTCTACCCAGTTTAATTAATCAAAATGAAGTAGATGTACTACCTTAAGGTAATCAGGTGATAGGTAGGCCTAAGCAAAATATGAATGCAATTAAGATCTTGCATTACCTGTCATTTTTGCACTATCAACTGAAACCAAACAAATCTTATCTTCAAAACAGACAAAATTCTTCTTATCCGTCGCTCTTTTCAACGGAATATAAAGACTTCGAACTATGGGTGTGTTCAGGCCCATATAATCGATCGTTCCAACTATCCACAACTGTTCAATAGACAAAACGACGTCTCTGTTTTCGGATACCTTATTCACTTCGTCTGAAAACAGCGCAATCAGCAAATTATACAGAAGGATGCCGAGAATGAAAACATAACAGAAGTGGACCGCTTGAAATCCCACTTGAAAGTTAGTGCTTAAGCCTCGAACGTCAAACATATTAAGAAATATGAGAGACGTGGAGTATACACCAGCGCTGAAAGCCGAAAACTGTGAGATGCAACCTCCGATACTTTCCATTTCGGACATCATTATGAAGAGGCGCGTGAACATAAACAAAAAACCGCCAAATACTACAATAAAAGTAAAAAGCATGGAAAACATGCGCCTGATGTAGAGAATCATAATTCCGATGGAATCGAAGATTCCCATATGTTGCAGTATTGAAGTAGTAATAATGGGGGTTTGGAAAAGATGTGTCACTACAAGGTATGATAGATTTTCCTTCGTTGGGTTGTTATAGATGGCTATTTCGACCAATACCATGACGGCAAATACCAAGGCAGCAGGTCGCTGGTAAAATGAAGAAAGATCAACGGCAATTTTCTTGTTTTTTCCCGACAAATCCTTCATGTAGGCAGAATTCTTGGTCGAAGCCGCCGTCCTCCATATTTGCGCATACATTATCACGTCATGCAGCACAGTGGTCAATGACTGCAGTATCAAGTACGTTTCAAGGCATCGTTTTACAGTCAACGAGATATGCGTGTGATCTTGGTCGCACTCACTGGAATCGTTCAAATGATGTTTATCACTATTGAAGGGTTGCTCAGAACTATGTCCACTGCTGTTTTCTTCGCTGAATACGCTAATCTGGCTTAACTGATACACAAAAAATGCGCAAGTGTTAACAATTTTGAGAATAAAATAACAGATGATAATGAAACGCTTGCTCAGCACTGTTCTTCGAATCCAATCTGCGATGATGGATTCAGTGAAGACATGCCGTCCAAACTCTGAGTAAATATGTCTTTCATCCAATATGGGAACAATTTGTATGGGTGATCTACCATCATGCCGTCTAAGAGAAAGGTTTTCTGTTTCGTACTCTGTGATATCATACCAACGATATCTTCTCACGCCTATGATATCCTCTCTTATCTTATATATTTCGGTGTTTCGAAAATAGTCATCATCAACTTAAGCGTTCCTTGATGAATAGCAAGCTCCAGCGGCCTTAGTCCATTCGAGTCTTCCATAAGCAGAAGCGTCTTTACACTTGCCTCAGGGATTATACTACAAAGTTTGGTGTAACTTTGTACAATCGATTCTTCGTTGTGTGGCTGAAAGAATGCAATGGAAACCAAACAATGAAACACGTTGAATTCTCCTTTCTCCTGAACAAAGACGTCGACGTCACTTTTAAGCATGACGTCACATGCTCCCATAGATCCGTACAACGCTGCCAAAGTAAATGGATGAGTAAATATCGGTCGTTTTGTTGTCAATCGTTTTACTTCAAGAATTTCTGGAAACTGAAATGAACCATTCAGCAATTTCGACTTTGTATGTATATCACACGTTTCTAATACTCTGCATATCTCCTGACTGTCGTCATTTCTAATAACGTTGAACCAGAATTGGTATTGCGGCAGAGGCAACACACTTGTGCCTTTGTTTTCAGCGGCTTCGTTGTAGGACATTTTATTTTATTTTTCCGAAGGATAGTTTTAAAATAAGTTCAATACATTGGACTTTCCACTCTGCCTTAAATATTTTTAAGTCGCAAAGTTGTCGCTTTATTTCAACCAATTAATTAGAAACTTTTGAATCTTGTGTATTTAGGAAATTAGTCAAATGACATCCACTTGCGTGTGTCTTATGGCGGACCTGAGCGAGAAATTGCGAGCATTAGCATCTCAGTTCGGCTGCTGACGATTTTTACTTTTTGCAAACTGTCTTTCGCTTTGTCGTCAAAGAATCGACTTCCGTAACTTTTTGGAACTGAAACGAACGTTCGGTTATCGCTCGATTCTAAGACTCGGCCTAATTGTTGGCAGTCTTCGTTGTTAACGTAACTGAACCAGCAAAGGAAATGTACTTCTTATCAGTGGCTTTGTTGTACAGCACTGTTGCGTTTTCGCTTATGTTTTCCAAAACTATTTGCAATTTCCGAAACTTACATTCTGTCTTTAATTCTGTCTTTCATACTTTTATTCGCACACATAGAGTTGCGCTTAAACTAGTTAGTCAGAAAGTTTCGATGATTTCGAATATCTGAAGCTAGACCAAACGCAAAAAGCAGTATGCTAGAACCGATTAACTTTACCAATGTCCCCGCATGCTCCATCTACGTCCTTTTGTAGCAGATTTGGTAGATAACGCGTCGATGTTGAAAGCTTTTAGAATTATAGCCCGTATTTGACAGTAAATTTGTTGAAACCGAAGGATTGTTTAATCACTCTACATTCAGTGCATATACTGGTTTTCAAAAACGTCCTTACCAACATCTCCTGCCATTTGCTACGTCAACAAACTTAGTGCTTTCTGGTTGAAGAAAGCAATATAACCAAGACAACGTTACACATACAATACAGAGCTTTGTGAGGTTGATAATGACGCTCTGATAAGTGCATAGATACGTAGGTACGTACATGCATGCATACAATCATACATACATACATAGATACATTCATACATACATAGATACATACATAGATACATACATAGATACATACATAGATACATACATAGATACATACATAGATACATACATAGATTCATACATAGATACATACATAGATACATACATAGATACATACATAGATACATACATAGATACATACATAGATTCATACATAGATACATACATAGATACATACATAGATACATACATAGATAGATACATACATAGATACATACATAGATACATACATAGATGCATACATAGATAGATACATACATAGATACATACATAGATACAAACATAGATGCATACATAGATACATACATAGATACATACATAGATACATACATACATACATACATACATACATACATACATACATACATACATACATACATACCTACCTACATACATACATACATACATACATACATACATACCTACATACATACATACATACATACATACATACATACATACATACATACATACATACATACATACATACATACATACATACATACATACATACCTACATACATACATACATACATACCTACATACATACATACATACATACATACATACATACCTACATACATACATACATACATACCTACATACATACATACATACATACATACATACATAGATACATACATACATACATACCTACATACATACATACATACATACATACATGCATACATTCATACATACATACATATATATATACAATCATACCTACATACATACATACATACATACATACATACATACATACATACATACATACATACATACATACATACATACATACATACCTACCTACATACATACATACATACATACATGCATACATTCATACATACATACATATATACATACAATCATACATACATACATAGATACATACATACATACATACATACATACATACATACATACATACATACATACATACATACATACATACCTACCTACATACATACATACATACATACATACATACATACATACCTACATACATACATACATACATACATACATACATACATACATACATACATACATACATACATACATACATACATACATACATACATACATACATACATACATACATACATACATACATACCTACATACATACATACATACATACATACATACATACATACATACATACATACATACATACCTACATACATACATACATACATACATACATACATACATACATACATACATACCTACATACATACATACATACATACCTACATACATACATACATACATACATACATACATACATACATACATACATACATACCTACCTACATACATACATACATACATACCTACATACATACATACATACATACATACATACATACATACATACATACATACATACATACATACATACATACATACATACATACATACATACATACATACATACATACATACATACATACATACATACATACATACATACATACATACATACATACATACATACATACATACATACATACATACATACATACATACATACATACATACATACATACATACATACATACATACATACATACATACATACATACATACATACATACATACATACATACATACATACATACATACATACATACATACATACATACATACATACATACATACATACATACATACATACATACATACATACATACATACCTACATACATACATAGATACATACATACATACATACATACATACATACATACATACATACATACATACATACATACATACATTCATACATACATACATACATACAATCATACCTACATACATACATACATACATACATACATACATACATACATACATACATACATACATACATACATACATATATACATACAATCATACATACATACATAGATACATACATACATACATACATACATACATACATACATACATACATACATACATACATACATACATACATACATACATACATACATACATACATACATACATACATTACATACATACATACATACATACATACATACATACATACCTACATACATACATACATACATACATACATACATACATACATACATACATACATACATACATACATACATACATACATACATACATACCATACATACATACATACATACATACATACATACATACATACATACATACATTACATACATACATACATACATACATACATACATACATACATACATACATACATACATACATACATACATACATACATACATACATACATACATACATACATACATACATACATACATACATACATACCTACATACATACATACATACATACCTACATACATACATACATACATACATACATACATACCTACATACATACATACATACATACATACATACATACATACATACATACATACATACATACATACATACATACATACATACATACATACATACATACATACATACATACATACATACATACATACATACATACATACATACATACATACATACATACATACCTACATACATACATACATACATACATACATACATACATACATACATACATACATACATACATACATACATACCTACATACATACATACATACATACATACATACATACATACATACATACATACATACATACATACATACATACATACATACATACATACATACATACATACATACATACATACATACCTACATACATACATACATACATACATACATACATACATACATACATACATACATACATACATACATACCTTACATACATACATACATACATACCTACATACATACATACATACCTACATACCTACATACATAATTACATACATACATACATACATACATACATACATACATACATAACCGGCGCCATGCATGACCATAACCATCAATTTATTGCTCCAAACATTGACAAAGTAACATTTCGTTGTACAAAGAACAAAGATCTGTTGGTCGCAAAAGGGAACCCAGAAGGGACCAGAGTCCCGCTGGTTAGGGCCACCTATATACATAGTCTGTTGCTAGATGGTTAACAGAGGTTATCTTGTACAGTGCATTCTAGGGTGTCTCTTAAAATGAAAGTTTAAATTTGTAATCTCTCACCCTTTTAAGTTGTTAGGTTAATGGAAAAACAATTTTACAAAAAATTTGGTGGAAATCGGATAACATTTAGAGGTGGCCCTTTGATGTCAAAATTTTAGCAATGTAGGCCTATTGTTTATTATTATGCTACATAGTTCGAATCATTAAGCGAG
This sequence comes from Aporrectodea caliginosa, assembly GCA_020284085.1. Lineage (NCBI taxonomy): Eukaryota > Metazoa > Annelida > Clitellata > Crassiclitellata > Lumbricidae > Aporrectodea > Aporrectodea caliginosa. Next base: position 567,761 of record JACEVL010000353.1, read on the forward strand.
GGACAGATTGTCCTATTAATTTGCCAATTTCAATCTAAAGAAGGAGCGAAGCAGGCTACTACTTCATCATCATCATCATCATCATCATCATCATCATCATCATCATCATCATCATCATCATCATCATCATCATCATCATCATCTAGTACTGCAGAAGAGAAGGAAGATTACCATCCTTCTTGTGCTTCCGGCGATGGCCAATCCCCAAAGAGAGAACGGTTAAACATAATGTCTAGCACTCGACAGAACCAGCGTCTCATCCAGAAGTGCCACCTTCATTGTCATTGAAGTTGCATCTAGCCTTTGGCAGAACGTTACTGAGTACAATTCATTGCTCCATGACCAAACTTCATTCCACCAAGTCAAACAAGCTAAAATCAGAGTTCACTGTAACTGTACATTTGACAGTTGACAACTCATTGGGATGGGAAGCTAATGGAAGACCAAACTTCCACAGAGCATATCGATCGTCTTCCAATTCTTATATCAGGTGTTGGAGTGAATCAGCTACTCGGTGTTCCGAGACTTCCAGCCTGAACTACCGAGACCCAAGCTACTGACGTCATCATGTCTTTGGAGGAATGGGGCATTATGGATCGTGTTGCGGGGTTGTGCTTTGACACAAATACTGTCCTGCCAAAGGCTGACAATGGCATTTCTGGTGCTTGCGCGATTATAGAGCAGAGGCTTGGAAGAGATTTGCTCTTCTTGGCATGTCACCATCATGTGGCAGAGCCAGTGGGTTGGGCGACATTCGAAGGGACAAGTGGGATCTCGCTGGCGGAACATCCGGTCGCCGCCAAATTTCGCTCGGAAAGAATGTGCACTTTTATTGGTTTTTAAGCCGTATGATTGCAAATGGCTCATCTATTAGTGGGTATATTGCGTCCGAGTCCACTTCTGTGATGCCTGTCAAGTCAACCGCGTGGAATATTCATGGTTTGGACGATTTACACGACATCTACAATCATCTCCTCATGGCAGCCGCCACGTGTTTGGTAACAACTAAGAACGGAGAGTCCGGATCCGAATTTCCACGCACTTCTCCTGTAAGCCTTCAGAAATGGACGCCTGTCAGGTCAACCGCATGGAATATTCTTGTTTTGGACTACTTTAACAACAATCATCTACAATCATCTCCTCATGGCAGCCGCCACGTGTTTGGTAACAACTAAGAACGGAGAGTCCGGATCCGAATTTCCACGCGCTTCTCCTGCGAGCCTTCAGAGGTGGACTATAAAGATTCCAGCAACACAACATCTGTTGCCAAGAAAATCACGGATGCAGTCTTATTAATTATTTGTAGACTTTGTAGCATCGGCTACCAATGAACTTGTCATTCTTCGAACTGTTTACCATCTTGAAGCGAGCCTCAGAAGCGCTCATATAGTAGCTGCTAATAGCTGACGGGTCTTTTTGGGCTTTTCCTGATCCAACGACAGTAACATTTAATATCAACTGTCTACACTCATGTACAGCGCCCTTTCCTTCGGCCTCGACTGTGCTATGGCGCTATAGAAATCGTCGTCTTATTATTATTATTATTATTATTATTATTATTATTATTATTATTATTATTATTATTATTATTATTATTATTATTATTATTATTATTATTATTATTATTATTAAGTGGTGCATCTACTGGCCTTGAAGTTCTTCTATATAAGCGATGTTGGAGGCATGACGTGTTCATTTGCAGGTGCCAGGCACCATGCATTGTGCCAGATGGATGACCAAGGTTATACATGGGATTAAAATGTGGCTCTTTCGTGACCAGTTCCAAATGACTGCTTCAGAGAAGAGAGGAATTCGTGATCGGGCAACTTTTGCAGTTATCATCCACCTCAAGACCTGGATAACTGCCCCAATCGGAGTTGAAGCACCTCTGAATGACTTCCGACTCATGATTAAACTCCTAAAACACCCACATGAAGCCATTTTCAGCACAACAAGCAAAAAGCTTGGACTTCATCTATGGTACTTTCTGAGGAGCTGGTCGGACTGGCTCTTTTTGATTCCAGAGTGTCTGTGGAGATGAAGAGACTGATGTTAGCCACCATGGACTATACCCAGCCCCGGATCACCCAGTGACATCCACGAAAGCGACCAAAAGTTAAATCTGCTGCATTATGGGCACCGGGGCCTGGAGTAGTTCTGCGCGAAAAACACTCTTCCATAGTTGGCCTTCCTCAGACTTTCCTTGCCATGGATTCGTCTGAATGCGATGAAGAGGAAACATTCCGGGGAATTGCGCATCATCAGCGGGTTGGCAGTCGTCAATGACAGGGCTAAGCGAGGCGTGGCCAGTGTTATTTCAGTTATGGTTTTTCAGGTACGGTTACAGTTATAGTTATCTAATTTATGATTTTTCAGTTAAATTATAGTTACAGTTAACTGAAATCAGATTTTTCAGTTTCAGTTATTGTTTTTTATTTTTCAGTTTCAGTTACAGTTACAGTTACAGTTAACTGCAAGACATTTTTCAGTTATTTTGCTATTTCAGTTACAGTTAATAGAAATAACACTGGGCGTGGCCCTCATTAAGAAGTTGACTGCCAGAGAGAAGCAACTAGAATTCCTCCTTCAAGTTGTCTCCGACCATCGACGTAAATTTCTGGACTGCAGCGAAAAGACTTTTATGGCAACATATTCCGGGAAATTAGTCATTAATTTTAACACACATAATTATATAGGGTATATATACCTCATATATAGACCCTATATATACAGGTCGATAGTAGAGAATTTGCTAGATAAGTAATACAAATGATTAGTACTACAACTGGCGATTAATTATCATGTAGCATTATAGACTTCCCATTGTACGAAGTATCATTAATTTTGTAAACTTCACGGCTCGAGGGCCACCTCTAAATATTATCCGATTTTAATGAAATGTTTTATAAAATTTTATTTCTATGAACCTGACAACTTCGGGGGTGAGAGCGAGAGAAATAGAAAAACTATATTTTTACTATATGCTAAGAGACACCCTAGCACTGCATTCATATAATAAGTATCTAGTACATGTCCAATTATTAACGTACTAGTACAAAGTATTAAACCTTAACTAAGAAAAATACAAACAGAATGGGGAATTAGAACCAAACTAATCGTTCTGATAAATTATCCATAGGCGTAACTTATGTTTGAATAGCTTTAAATTTGAGACACTGCGAAGGTCTTGGGGCATTCTATTACATTCTTCTGGGCCAACACATCTGATCGAGAATTTACGAGTGTTTGTACGTGCAAACTCACTTCTGTATGAAGCTCAGATTCCTGTATTACGTAAGTGAATGTCCGAGGCTAGGCTATAGAAGTTGGCATGGGAGCTAGGCAATGTGAAGTTGCTCGATTTGTGCAATTTTTAGAATCCCGAGCTGCATGAATAATTGTTTTGTGTGAGAATTATAGGGGAGCCTGCTCAGCCCCCCAAACAAAAGTGGGAAAACACTGCCAATGCCAGAGAGAAGGGGAGAAAGGGAAGGAATTGGGGATTTAGCCCCCCAAACTGAAATCCTGACACCGCTACTGACTAAGGTACTGGTGATGTAGTTCTGAGCAGTGAGCTACATATATAATATATTCGTTTAATGGTACTGAAACAGGTAGAAACACCATTGACCAGTTGTTTGAATAAATGCAATGCAGCAGTTTACTTAGAACTTTTCTACTTTGCTGTAGACATCTGGTTATTACGATACGATTACAATATTCTATGCCGTCTATAGCATCCGGTTAAACTCTCTATTGCTTCACTTTCACTTTTCTAACGCGAGAACTCAGCGTTTGTTCCATTAGCGGTTGATGGCCACACAGTTTAATTGCGGTTTAAGTTATACGAGACTTGATACGCATACGAGAAGATGAGGAGTTTAGGAAACATGGCTACACGTAAAAGTTGCATTAAAGATAATATTGCCTTTAGGTTAGGACTACTTTAAACGCAATGTACTAAAGAATGTAGATCACTCATTTCTAAATTGAATTTCGTGACATAGGACTAAGAACAATAATTATTGTTGTAAGAAACTTGTTACTCGCGTAGGTCAACAATGAACATTAAATTATTTATTCTACGTTATAATTAGCTACCTTCGCAGTTTGCTCAGAGTTGATATTAATCTCCAATGCTTCTACTTATTCCATACTAAGACAGTTCTATAGGAAGCTGATCAAAACACAAAGCAACACCATTTCAACCACAAACTTGTTTAATCGACCCCCTTATATGCATGGACTCTACGCGTGCTCTATAGGCCTTCACCGTATCTTGTTGGAATCTATACAGAAAGCGAACAAGCCAAAGCTAGTTTTAAAGAGTGGCGTTCGTGAACTCTCGGCAAACAATGCAAAGTAGTGTAGCAAACACGAGGACTGAATGAGACAAACAAACAGACAGTCTTTTCTGCCTAATGAGAAAACATCGATTTCCTGTAATTGCGTGTGCAGACATGAACGGTATGCATTAAACGTATAACTTGCATAACTTCCATTATGAAAAGAAATATCGAAGAATGTGCATGTTTGTATGCGTGTAAAAATGTATGCATGCAGAGTTGCAGACATGCGTGCATGCATGTTTGTCTACATGTACATGTATGTATGTACGTATGTATGTTCATGATCCAATGTGTTTATATATATATATTCTTCTACTCGGCTCATGCTTCAACATCCATCAGTCCATCATCCAGTCCAACATAAACATTTTCTTCCAGTCCTTCGTTCGATGACGCTCATTAAGGGCTCATAAATAGTCACTACTGCTTACACTGACGAGGCAGAGTTTCTCTGACTTTACCACTTGTTCTATCGTGCAAACAAACGGAATTCGTGAATTCGTTGCATGTGTACAGTAGTGCCCAATGTTTCAAGAATTTCTCTAACTAATCTAGTGTTAGCGTGATGAGCTTTCAGCTCACAGGTTCAAATCCGAAAATGCTTTCGAGGTTATTGCTCCATTTGCGTCCAATTGCGAACCAAGCAATAAACTGAGTAGGATACAATGACCGTTCAATGTCGGTGGGAAGAGCAGACGGCCTGAAGCGATCTGATCACCCGCCGGCATTAATTCATTCATTAATTTCAGATATTTATATAGCGCCCCTTCAAGATTTCTACTCAGAGGCGCTCCCGACTATACAGCGCGGACACTGAATCGGAGTTTCACGCCGAAGCGCATGAGCAATTGCGAGTAAAGGACTTGCCCAGGGTCCCTACGCGGCGGCTTGAGGTATTGTATTGTACCCTCCGTGTATTTGCACCACTTGTTATAGCGCCCCTACCAGATTGCCCATTCAGAGGCGCTCCCAACTACAGCGCGGACACTGAATCGGAGTTTCACGCCGAAGCGCATGAGCAATTGCGAGTGAAGGACTTGCCCAGGGTCCCTACGCGGCGACTTTGAGGTGGATTCGAACCCGCAACCCTCCAGCTGCAAGGCACCGAACATACCCCTACACCACCGCGCCCCACATGTGCCGATCATAAGTAAATCAACTACCTAAACTTTAAACCCGTGGTGGCGTATCTGGGATAGCTTAGAGGACTGATCCCCTCTCCTTCTCCTCTTGCTCCTACTCGTTTTCTTTCATCATCATCATCATCATCATCATCATCATCATCATCATCATCAGCAGCAGCAGCAGCAGCAGCAGCAGCAGCATTGTCATCAGCATCATCATCACCACTACCACCATCATCGTCTTCATAATCATCATTACCACCACCATCGTCACAGTAATCACAAAAGTCTTCTATTCTTTTTCGCATTCTTAGCAGTCTTCACATTCTTCTTTTTCACCGTCCTCTTGTTCTTCGAATCGATTTTGCTACCAAGAATCATTTTGGACAATCTTGGGAAGCAAGTTGTTTAGATTCATTGAAGGACAACTTCATATCTTACAATACGAGTTGTTTTTTTAACAGACAGCACCTTAACATCGCATTTGAAATGACTCTGTATTAAATGATACACTAAGTTATTTGTGACCGCGCCTGACATAACATTCACATTTGCAAGAAAAGCACTGAACGGGCAAATAGTAATATAAAGGGCTAATTTATAAATCTTGTTGTGTTGGTTAAAGAATCTTAATCCTTAAGCAGAGTTTCGACGACAAAGTAACTTGAGTTTTTAATTTTAACATGTATTATGATGTCTAACAACAAAACCTTAATTGACGTCCCTGTGCGCTGTAAATTGGACTAGTGTGCATCGATTATAATGCAAAGTAGGGAAATATATTATGCAAAGGTCGGGTTATGTAAATATTATATTCACCTTAACCAGTTTAATGAAATGTTATTTATTGGCAATAACAGAAGCGTAAGCACACGCTCCAATTCACTGTACTTGTATTGTATTGTATAGATAGATCAATTTATATTGCGCCTCTCGCAGTGCACACCAATCAGAGGCGTAGGCCTAGGCCTACTGATCAACATTCACGTCCCGGACACTCACAGTCACAACTGAAGTCTGGTCATATTTGTGGCAATTTTTATCCATCTAGTTTAACTTGCGGGAATCTTGCTTGATTGAGCCACAGGCTAAAATGTCAAATCTTGCGACGACTAGTTCGATCACTTACAATCATTCAATCGTCGTGAAACTTGGCAGATAGACTCGCCCTCGCACACACTTCATTCTATCAAAATTTCAGCTCCCCCAAAAAGGCTAGCTTATAGAATCGGGGACTCAACTTTTCGAATCGGGGAATCCCCTTTTCCGATAAGAAGCGTTGTGATTGGCCAGCGTTGTGATTGGCCGCAGTCGTAAAATGAACGCGGACTATATATTTGTAGAGTAACTGCTTCATAAGACGCATTATAGGATACTAGATGGATATAGTAAAAAACTTTGTTTTACGGGCTGTATTTTATTAATTCGTGATTTCTGAAAGTAGCCGACAAAGGACGAAGATACATACGCCAACTTTCTGAAAGGGTTGGCTAAAGATCAGATCCAAAACTTTGTGCCATTTAAAAATGTGTACCTCTTTATTCTTTTTCATCGAAACGTGTGTTTTACGCATTGCCCAATTATTCAGCAATTCATATCCAGTGCAGCGTCACAATGGTGTGTTTTTGGCCGACGCAACGAGGGTTTTCTCAAAGCACGGTTGTATTACTTCTCCGGCATACTGAAGAGAACTATATCACCGGTACCTAAATAACGATTATGAGTAAGATGTTCGCTGCAGAAATAACCCAAACCGTATCGTATTTCGTTTTCAGACGCTTTCTTATGTTTGTTCTTCAGCTGCTGAATAAAAAATATGTACATTGTTATGTGAACGTAATTCTGCAGAGCAATCAGCTTATCAACAGTTCACGCGTTACCTGTCAGCTCCACTGTAGCTCATCGGTGATGCTTTCACACTTCTCGTCTGTATAATTGTGGAATTGACATTAAACTATATAAAGTGTAGGCCCTATATAGTTCAATGTCAATTCCACAAGTCATCGCAATCAGCATACCATAATTCTTACAGCTTAATGCGTCTTAATTTCGCTGAGATCAGCCTATGCAAGCATGCTTGGCAATAAAGTTTCTAATTGACGATCTACCTACTACGTTTCAATATAGGCCTAATGTGTGTACCGAAGACAGTTAGCGTTTAATGATAGAGCTACCGCTAGCACAGTCAATTATTATTTTCAGCTAACTTGGGTGCCATAGCCACGGTTTCAGCTTGTTTTGGTTACATTGATTCCCTCAAATAAAATATCGCTAAGTTTCTTGACGCAACGAGTGACTGGAGGTTGTCGCAAGCACTTTAATCGTCACTGCACAGTACAGAACGGTAAAAGAATAAAATGAATTCTATTTGATTACGCACAGCGGACATCCACGTTCAGGTTCTCTGTACGGTCTGTACGATCTCACTCAGGTCTGCTATAAAGGGTCGCGGTTGGAAAACGCAGAAATTAACCTAGGTTAATTCTGTTCTTAAATAGCGCATAATCTGCGGTTTGATTATCTTCAGAAGTACAAAATGATCAAAAGTTACTGATTAACTAGGTGAAGTAAACAGAATGTTCAAAATTTACCAAATATCTTAATCGCAGTGTAAGAGCTCAGTTATTGCGTTTACTTTCAAAAAGATCATTGCAAAAGCAATAATGTCCTACAAAGAAGTCTCTGACAGGAAGTGCACAAATGTTTTGCCACTGCCGCAATATCATGTCTGGTTAAACGCCATTAGGAATGACGACACTCAGGAGATATGCAGAGTATTAGAATCGTGTGATATACTTACAAAGTCGAAATTGCTGAACGGTTCATTTCAGTTCCAAGAAATTCCGGAAGTCAAACGTTTAACAACAAAACGACCGATATTTACTCATCCATTTACTTTAGCAGCGTTGTACGGATCTATGGGAGTATGTGACGTCATGGTTAAATATGACGTCGACGTCTTTGTTCAGGAGAAAGGAGAATTCAACGTGTTTCATTGTTTGGTTTGCATTGCATTCCTTCAACCACACAACAAAGAACCCATTGCCCAAAGTTACACCAAGCTTTGCAGTATTATCCCTGCCAAGATTCGGAGTTCCACTGCTGACTCTTCTCCGCCTACGTTTTCTACCACGGAGCATCGGCTTCCTGCTCTCCAGGAGATTTCGAGTTTGGACCTCCGTCGACTCATCCTCTCCTCTGCCGCCAAGACGTGCGAATTGGATCCTGCACCAACATTTCTTGTTCAGGAATTAATTGACGATCTCCTTCCCTTCCTCACTGTTCTGTGCAACTGTTCGATTCGTGAGGCATGCCTACCAGTCTCACAGAAACGTTCCGTTCTTCTACCAGTTCTGAAGCACGATGGTCTGGACCAGAGTGATCCAGCAAACTATCGCCCCATTGCGAATGTAAGTTTTTTTATCTAAAATACTGGAACGCATTGTTGCTAACCAGCTGATTACTTATCTAGATGTGAATGAATTGATTCCGTCGCAGCAGTCGGGTTTCCGTCGGAATCACTCCACGGAGACTCTCCTGCTTCGGCTTTTGTCAGACTTCTATAGCGCAGTTGACTGTGGTCAGGTTACTCTCCTTGCTCTCTTTGATGTAAGCTCTGCTTTTGACTCTGTGGACCACTCCATTCTCTTGCAGCGCCTCTCTACTTCCTTTGGCTTGGTTGACCAGCCTCTAGAATGGCTTAGATCTTTTTTAACTGACCGCTCAAATTGTGTAGTCCTTGGTTCGTCCAGGTCTCTTTGGGTGCCTGCCCCTTTGGGTGTGCCCCAGGGCTCTGTCCTGGGCCCGCTGCTTTATCTTCTTTATACTGCTGATGTCTGCTCCTTGTTGACGTCTCAGGGGCTTCTACGCCAACTATTTGCCGATGATGTGCAAGCCTACATCCTCACCCATTCAGCCGATGCGGTGGCTACTGTGAGTCAGATGTGTCTGACTATGGATGTCCTCTCTTCTTGGATGGCCTCCAATCGGCTACTCTTTAATCCCTCTAAAACAAAGCTCATTTGGCTGGGTAGCCGTAGACAACTGCAGGGTATCGACTTTCCTCAACTTACCCTGCTCTTTCCTCACATAACCTTTTCCCTCACAGTTCGTGATCTGGGACTTTCTCTTGACTCCGAGCTTACTTTATCTCAACATGTGAACTCAATTGCACGGAGTTGTTATTATCAGCTTCGTCAGCTTCGAGTGGTCTCTCGCTCTCTCTCTCATGATGCAGTTGTGGTCCTTGTTCATGCCTTTGTTACTAGTCGAATTGACCACTGTTCCTCACTACTTGCTGGCCTTCCCCTTGGTGTTTTGGGGCGACTAGATCGAGTTCTACGCTCGGCTGCTCGGCTTATTGGACGGCTTCCTAAGTACTCTCCTGTCTCTGCATACATGCGTGATGTGTTGCATTGGCTGCCTGTGTCTCAGCGTATCTCATATCGCATTGCTGCTCTGGTTTCTCGTTGTGTTCTTGGCTGCGCTCCATCTTACTTGCGTGATCTTTGCCGCCCAGTGTCTGATGTTCCAGCGCGTCGGGTGCTTCGCTCTGCGACGAGGGGTGAGTTCATTGTTCCACGGACTCGCTTGGCAATTAGGCAGCGCCGTGCTTTCTCGGTTGTTGGCCCTTCCATCTGGAATGACCTACCACTTAAGCTTCGTTTTTTACTTGTAAGCCATCTGACAGGGTTCTACAAGTCCCTCAAGTCTTTTGTCTTTAGTCGTGGCTGGGCCGGGAGCGCTCCTGAGTAGTTTCTTGAAGGGGCGCTATATAAATGCTCTGAATGAATGAATGAATTCCGGATGAAAATGTAGAGACACTTCTGCGTATGGAAGACTCGACGGGGCTTAGGCCGTTGGAGCTTGCATCTTTTCCAAACTCCTATAATTACTACTTCGGTACTGCTGTAGAGACCCTGGTCTCTGAGTGCTCTAAGCACGCTCCTTCACAATTTCACGGCACCTTGACACCAATAGATTTGGCGCGAATCTGCTCCAATGGCAGTGTCGCTATATATAGGTTACCTGTGTTAGGTATGTTACACTGTTTTGCTGACTTTATGAAGAATGGGCCAATGCTTTGTTTGGTGTCCAGCTAAGGGTTAAATCGCACCCTGATTTTTATTAGCCTAGAACCTGTTAGCTAAGGATTCTATCTTGTTAACTTGTGTTATTATTGAGTAGAAGATTAAGCAGTTGTAATGAATCTGTGTACCTAGGAGGTGGACTCTTTGGACAATATTAAGGTCCACTTAAATCTTGACAGTGTCTGATTAGTAGAGGAAAATTAATGTGGCCTTTCAATAAAATTCACATCTTGGATGAGTTAAGGGTTCTGATAGGTTTTATGTGCCCAGTAGTTTTGTCGCCTTAAGTGGCGCTGCCACTTAAAAGGTAAGGTGGGGAGAGTGTAGAGACCCTGGTCTCTGAGTGCTCTAAGCACGCTCCTTCACAATTTCACGGCACCTTGACACCAATAGATTTGGCGCGAATCTGCTCCAATGGCAGTGTCGCTATATAGGTTACCTGTGTTAGTTTGATCCGTTAACTCTTACGTCATCAATTTTAGTAGTATCAAGACGCGGAGTTGATAGTTGCTTTCGTCTTGGTCGGCCATTGTTTTTGGTTGTTTTGTGGTTTTCTTCTGGTTTGAAAGGGAAATGGAAAACCCTGAGTCCCATAAATTAGGTCGGGATAGCCGCTAATTTGCTATCTATTTATCGGGTGGTTAAATCTTAAAGGACGACCGTAAAATGACAGTGTAGGAGGCCTGAGGACTTCTTTAGCGTTGATCCCTGCCCTGGTCCTGGTAAGATTTGTATAGCGCCGGCTAGCAATTGTATTTTATGAGCGGTTAGGACTTGGAAAAGTAGCAATAACTTTTGTATGTCTGTAATGTCTATTAATTGAACATTTAGGATTAGACTAGTTTAAATGTGATCGGCTGAATCACTGAGTAATTTTTGTATCGATGATTAGGTTATATTCTTGTCTGTAATTGTATCAAATCGATACCGTTAATTTAAATTTGATTTTATCGAATAGAATTTATTGCAATTATTGTACCAGTGAAAGAAAATACTGCAATAATTGTATCATCAATAAATGTAACATTATTGGCTAGTCCGAATGGCTCAGTCTGAATTCTTTTTAAATGATTCTTTGAATGCAAGTCCCAATCCTCAAGAGAAGGAGAGGGAAGACCAATATTTTCCCCAAGAGCCGGGAGGACCCTTCCGTGGTGAACTAAATTCTTTAAAACTAGATGTCCAGTCCCAAGGGAAGACCTTAGAGGAGCTTAAGGACAACCTCGGAGAAATAAGAAGGTTACTGGGTGAGTTAAGGGCTCCATCCAATCCTGACCTGAGATCACCTCAGGTTATCCTCCGCCCGAGGATCTCGGACTTTGTCGTGCCTGGGGCCACTGGTTATCCTGGTGCACCCACTGCTTTTGGATCAAGCGAGGGAATTGTCGAAAGGGATGAAGACCATCTAGATAAGGGCCTTTCAAATGAACTCCCTAGTGGATTAACTGGTAGAGCTGAGAGGTCCCTGGTAGTCTCACCTGTAGAGAGCCCGAAAATGGCACTCCCTTCTGAGGTTAGGCCCTCGGATGAGGTCTCAGTAGCTTACACCCTGTTACAGATGGGGAAGCCCCAAAGGTCTGTAGTAAGAGCTGAGGAAAGGACCCAGCTCGAGGACATGGTAAGCAGGGAGGCCACCGATTTAATGGTTACCCGAGGGCAGGACCTACCCACCTTGGCAACTCAGATAGGGAGGGCGCCGCGACACTGCACCATATGGCAATCTTCGATTCGATTGGGCACATGATACTCTACATGATTGTAGACGATTGTTTTCCACGCTGCTTGCATTCTGTGTAGGGGTTGGCAGTTTAGCTGTTATGTTCACGCGCCTCTTCATAATGATATCCGTATTAGAAAGTTCTGGAGGCTGTATCTCGCATTTTTCTGACTTCTTCGCTGGTTTAGCCTCGACAGCTCTAATATTTCTCAATATGTTTGATGTTCGAGGTGTAAACATTAGCTTCCAAGTGGGATTTCAAGCGGTTCACATCTGCTATGTTTTGTGTTTGGCGTCCTCCTGTACAATCTAGTGATTGCGCTGTTTTCAGACTAAGTCAGAACATTCTCCGACAACAGGGAAGTTGTTTTGTCTATTGGACAGTTGTTGACAGTTAGCATGATTGATTTTATGGCCTTGAACACACCCATAGGCCTAGTTCGAAGAATTTACATCCCTATGAAAAGGACGTTGATTAAGAAGAATTTTGTCTGTTTGGAAGGTAAAATTTGTTTGGTCGCAATCGACAGTGCAAAAGTGAAAGATAATGAACGGTTTTGAATTGTCGCTTGCTTGACTGTTGACTAATTAAATTGAGGCCCTACTCGGCTTCAGTATTATGTTAGTCTGAAACGTAAACGTGACCGTCACAATAACCATAACGTCATTTGTAAGTTTCTTTTGGAATTCTTGGAGAGTAAAGATTGATAGCCGTGCAAACGAAGGCAGGTGACTGAGACTCGATTAGCGGAGTAGATGCACGGTGCTATAAAATATCAGAATGATCGCTGTGCCAAAAGTTTTGAATCGGTAAACACTAACTCGACTTGGACTCGGCTTAGGTGGACTCGACTACAGCACTGTAGGCTATACGAAAGCAAAGTCTCATAGCGTGGATATCGGTTTACGTTTGAATTTCTCTCGTTGTAGATGCATGCTTTCATACAGACTAAATAATAAACTAAACTGTTTTCTGCATTTGTGTACAAGTATGAACGACTCATAGGATATGCAAGGAATCTTAACCATATTATTATCTTCTGAATATAACATAAATTTTTGTTGACGCACTTAACTGATATCATGTGGAAAAGTTTAATTAAATTTTTGTTAAGAACTTGCGCAGTTCAATTTGAAACCTACTTAAAGGCTTTTAATTGTGGTTTTTGTTTAATACAGATGAAATAGATGATAATTAGGACCTATGCATAAATATGTAAATAGTGAGTTCTTATGTTTAGACAATATAGGGGCCTACGTCTACGAATTGGCACGCCGTCAAACGAGCGCCGGACAACAGAGCGCCGACAAAAGAGCGCCGACAAAAGAGCGACCGACATAAGAGCGAAGTGATCTATTAACGGGGGCTATCAAGGGCCAATCGAAACAATTAGCATGTTACGACCTATAGTTCAACGGGTTTAAGTGCGAAATTGTTTCAATCGGGCTCTGATATGACTATGGGCCTTTGATATAGGCCTACGTTTTAGTCAAATAAACGCCCTTTGTTGTTCAGCCCTCTTATCGGAAATGTTTGAGCGCTGTATAAAACTTTTCTTATAAAAGGACGTGAAGACTTCCAGTGACCAAAGAAAGTTGTCATGGAGAAGGTCGATTCCCAAAAATGCATGGTGATGTTGCTGGTTTTTTAGTTGACTCGTGTTAACCAACACGAACGTTTTAGACTTTTCGTAGCATTAGCAGCATTAGTAATAAATTCAGACATTATTTTATTTAGTATTAAATTCTCTTTTCTTCATAGCATTTTATGAATAAATTGGAGTGCAATATGTGCGTCGTCAGTGAACATCAGTTTTGTTGATCATACATAGAAATTCAGAGACTGTACTTCATAATTATATTCATTTCGTTGGGATACAAAGACATCTATTATACGAGCAAATATGTATTGGCGACTATGGTCTTATCTACTGCAGCATACATCCGGTTCTTCTATGTATAAACGCAAATCTTAAAACACCTAAGGTTATTTTATCGTCGATTTCGTCGTTATGAAGCGACACTGGTTCACATCGCACCGTGCTTCATGAATAAAGTCAATAATTATTGAACGTCTTCAACGGATAGACCTGTCCCCAGTTGGGGTAGCTGACGAGTGGTCATCCTATCGGCCTTGGTCACGGCCGCACTGTTACGAATTGACCTTGCTATAATATTACATGGACCAACCCTTCTGCTGCGTTATCTAGGGAATACTGACTTTCATCTAATGGGCCTACGCAAATCAATGAAGGAATGCCGTTGCGCAACGCTCAGTGATCAGGCTTTCAGTAATTCCTATGTGATCGATAATTACAGCATACCTGATCGGCACTAGGCGGCAAGCGCGCAATTTAAAACTGACAAGCAGAGTTGAAGGGCTCGGTTATTGCATTTACCTAAAAAAACATAGTGTAAAGCAAATGAAAAGTATGTCGTACAACGAAGTCTTTTACAAAACGGGTACAAATGCTTTGTCACTGCCGCAACATGAGTTCTGATTCAACACCATTGGCAATGACGACAGTCAACAAACATACAGAGTCTTAGGCTTGCGAGATACTAAGTAGGCATCACTGAGCGTTTCATCACTGGTTCATAAAATTTAATTTCGGGAAGTCAAACGTTGGAAGATACAATGACAGATATTCTTCAGTCGTTGACCAATGAATGAAGACCTAATAATTATATTCGCCTTAACTAGTTGTATGAAGATGGCACAGATACTCTCCAATTCACTCCATGCACTCGTTAATATGTTAGGCGCAGTTATTTATTTCAGGTCACACTTGTTCATTCATTCGGGAATTTATATAGCGCCCCTTCAGGAAACTACTCAGAGACGCTCGTGGCAAACGTTAACTTGCGATTTCTCACCATAAAGAGCCGTGAAAAGACCTGTGGCTTTAAAAGTGCAGCTTTAGTAGTCGTGATAGAAACATGCAGTTTGATCTTATCAATCAGCAATTAAAAGCAAATCTAGAGCGGCATTAAACCACATTGATTTTTGCCGACAGTCCTGGTTAGGGTTTTCTCAGGTGCGTACATTTATTCTGTAGCCTGAATCACCGAACTAGTACTTTTATTAGCGATTATGAATTTTATGCAAAAAAAACTCTGACAGTCTCGTGTTGTTTCTACCATCGCCAAGGTCTTCGTTGCAGATTTTCCTGTCGCTTCCAAAGTAATACGATATATATATATATACATATATAAATTATATGCACGTGGGACACGGTGGCCGAATGGATAAAGCATTAGACCTGTAATGCAGAGGCAACGGGTTCGAGCCTCAACTCAGGCGGCCACTGAGAAAGAACGTTGAGAAAGAACTCCTTCGCGCACGGGCTGCTCAGCGTCATCGATGTTCTGTCAAATGGACGTGTGTGCACTTATGAACTTGGAAGGCGGCAATATCCAAATACAAATGTAATGTACACATTGTATAGGCTAATGCACACGTACGTCTTAAAAGTTCCATGTAAGGAAAAATTACTGCAGTTAATAGGATTTTTACATACCCGCCGTTCTACTAATGCACACGAATTCTTTCAAACGCTGCTTTTGTATGTCTTTCAGCTGTGAAAAAACAAAGTCTTTCTTTGCTGCACAATAACAGTAAACCTCTGCCATTATCGACAGCTCACGCGTCACGACGGCGTAACGTTGTCTCAGTTACAATGATTTTCTCGAATAACAAATCGTTAAATTTGCTGATGCAACGAATGGCAGGAGGATATCATTAGCACCAAATCGACATGACTTAAACTAAGTAGAGTTAAGAAAGAGCAATAAATAAATTCTCTTTAACTCAGCAGTTTACAAATGCCGGACATTGAATCAGTTTGTGTACGGTCTCGCTCAGGTTTAATACAAAGTGATGATGTTGGAACACGCAGAAATTAACCTAGGTCAAGTTGCAATATACTGTGGTACGTTTTGTATTTGATTAACTCCGGCAATCCAAAATCATCGAAGGTTTCTGACTAAGTGGTCGAGATAAGGCGACAAGTGTGCCCGATAATGAAAATATGTAAAACAGAGTTTAAAGGCATTATTAGAAAAACAAAAAATGTCGTACAACGAAAGCTCTGAAACAAAGTGTACAAATGTTTTGCCATTGCCTCATAACCAATTCTGGTTAAACGCCATTAGAAATGACGACAGTCAGGAGATATGCAGAGTATTAGAAACTTGCGATATACATACAAAGTCGAATTTACTGAACGGTTCATTTCAGTTCCTTGAAATTCCTGAAGTCAAACGTTTGACAGAAAAGCGACCGATATTTACTCATCCATTTACTTTGGCAGCGTTGTATGGTTCTATGGGAGTTTGTGACGTCATGGTTAAATATGACGTCGACGTCTTTGTTCAGGAGAAAGGAGAATTCAATGTGTTTCATTGTTTGGTTTGCATTGCATTCCTTCAACCACACAACGAAGAATCAATTGCACAAAGTTACACCAAGTTGTGTCAGATTATTCCTGATGAAAAAGTAGAAACGCTTCTGCGTATGGAAGACTCGAATGGACTAAGGCCGTTGGAGTTTGCTGTTCATCAGGGAACGCTTAAGTTGATGATGACTATTTTTGAAACACCAAAAGTATATAAGGTAAGAGAGGATATCATAGGTGTAAGAAGATATCGCTGGTATGATATCACAGAGTACGAAACAGAAGACATTTATCTTTACCGGCGCACTTTTAAAGTACCCATACAAATTGTTCGTTTCATAGATGAAAGGCATATTTACTCAGAGTTTGGACGGCATGTCTTCACTGAATCGATAATCGCAGATTGGATTCGAAAATCAGTTCTGAGCAAGAGTTTCATTATCATCTCTTGGTTTATTCTCAAAATTATTTACAGTTGCGCATTCTTTGTGTATCAGTTAAGCCATATTGGCGTCAGGAATGGATACAGCAATGGACATAGTTCTGAGCAACAGAACAACAGTGATGATAATCATTTCAACGATTCCGCTGCGTGCTACGAAAGTCACACGCATATTTCGTTGACTACTAAACGATGCCTTGAAACGTACTTGATATTGCAGTCATTAGCCACTGTGCTGCATGACGCGCTGATGTTTGTGCACGGATTGAAAGCTCCGAATAGGCAGTATTTCCTCTTAAAAGATTTGTCTGGAAAAATTAAGAAAATTTCCGTTGATATATCTTCACTGTACCAGCGAAATGCTGCCTTGGTGTTTGCTGTCATGGTATTGGTCGAAATAGCCATATACAACAACCCAACGAAAGAAAGACTATCATACCTTGTAGCAACGCATTTTTTTCAAACCCCCATTATTGCTACTTCGATATTGCACCACATGGCAATCTTCCATTCCACCGGGCATATGATTCTCTACATCAGGCGCATGTTTTCAATGCTGTTTACTATTATTGTAGTATTTGGCGGATTTCTATTTATTTTCATGCGTCTCTTGATAGTGATGTCAGAAATGGAAAGTATCGGAGGCTGCATCTCGCAGTTTTCCGGCTTCTTCGCTGGTGTATACTCGACGGTTCTCATATTTCTTAATACGTTTGACGTTCGAGGTTTAAGCTTTGGCGTTGAAATTGTATTTCAAGCGGTCCACATCTGTTTTGTTTTCATTCTCGGTATCCTTCTGTATAATTTGTGGATTGCGCTGTTTTCAGACGAAGTGAATAAGATTTCGGAAAACAGAGAAGTTGTGTTGTCTATTGAGCAGCTTTGGACAGTTGGCGGACTCGATTTTATAGGCATGAACACACCCATACTTCGAAGTGTTTATATCCGTATAAAAAGAGCGTGGATTAAGAAGAATTATGTCTTTTTGGAAGGTAAAATTTGTTTGGTTTCAGTTGATAGTGCAAAAATGACAGGTAATGGAAGATCTTAATTGCATTCATATTTTGCTTACTTTCGACTGATTAGCTAAAGGTAGAGCACTTATTCTGTTTTGATTTAATTAAACTGTTAGTTGTTAGTCTGCAGCAGAAAGATTAACGTGTACTTCATATTAGCCATATAGATGTATGCTTTATTTATAGTAAATATCCTATTAGTTACTCTTTAATTATTAAGCTGATGATGCATTTTAAACCAATAAAAAGTAAATTCTAGCTGGTGTAACTCGAGAAAAGAATGTTTCGAAATGTGAGATAAAATTAACACGATGACGGAAATGTAAGACTTAATGTCCTTCCGTTATCTACGTCAACAAACTTAGCAAGCAATCGAGTCAATAATTGCATAACATGTAAATGTACAGCGCAGTGCGTTTGTCAGGCGCTTATTAAAGAAAAGATATTATATTATATTATTATCATTGAGACCTATTCGAACGAGAAGCGGTGATGACGGGCTTCGCCAGTCCTGATAAAATCATGTAAAAAATAAACAAAGTCAAGGCCATGCAACGGTTTTGGGAAATGTGTACATTTATATTTATTTGCACAGACTTTTAAATGGTTCCTGTCTGTATGTGTTATTTTAATATATTAAAGTAACTGGTTACAAATGTCTACGGCGTAGGCCTAGTAGATTCTTTTGTCTATACTCCAACTGTGAAAAGAGATTTCTGATTACAAGTTGATTCTATATGTTATTTCAAGAATTCTTTAAACTAATTTAATGTTGGATATCCAAACTTTATCGAACAATGGGAACAATTGTATGATTATAACTTCTAAAGTAGACGTGTTTCATTTAAATGGAATGATATACTCCACTTATAGCGATTATTTGGATATATGGTGCCTGACAACAGTATAAGGTCTGATCACGCGGGAGAAACGGGCAGACGTTTCTTCCATTAGTTCAAACCTTATCCATTAGTCGATAGGATTAAATTTGGTTGAAACATGCTATAAATAGAGAACAAAACATGCATGTTTCCAACGTTTGGATCCAAATGTTTAACCACGCAGAGGACATGCCAGACTGTTAACCGGGTCATTTATACATCTGAAGGTGACAAATATTTGTTGAATAAGCTGGTGCCCTGAGCTTGGCTTTCGAGTGGCGCTTTAGAAGTTTGGAGATTTTTACGATTAGCCTACGACTACGATTACGATTCGTCGAAGTTTAATCAAATTGGCTGACATTGTGTTTTATTAAACTGTAGGCCTAAGCGTTTTGTAATACTGCATTGCCATTATATATACATCTGATTCAAACTTGAATTCTATGTTGATGCATTTTCCTGACATGTCAGAATGATTGACATTTTTAAAAGTAAAACTGTAGGCCAATACGTTTTGTAATATTTTGTTTCATAGAGAATACATATGAAACTAAATATCGCAAGACGACGTATTAAGAGTGTATTAAGGGTGAATTATTTTATATTATTTCTATATAACAGCCTTTTGTTGTACTTTCCATACAATTTACAGTTACCATTCTGCTAAGATCACCATTAATATATTTCAGCGCCTCCCTTCAACCTTGGCCACTATGATGCATAAAAGCTCCTCGATTATACCTTCTAATGTTATTTCATCGTTTATAGACTACCATTGTTCTCACGGTACCGGCCCACTATTCCGGGGGTCCGCTATTCCGGGGCTCCGTTATTCCGGGGGTCCGTTATTCCGGGGGTCCGCTATTCCGGGGGTCCGTTATTCCGGGGTCCGTTATTCCGGGGATCCGCTATTCCGGGGATCCGTATGACTCCGCGTCGTAAGGGTCGTTTAGGGTCAGGGTAAGGGTTAGTGTCGTCATTAGAAAACATCGTACCTCTCGCGCAGCGTGACAGCAACATTAGTCTGGAATAGCGGACTCCCGGAATAGCGGACCCCGGAATAGCGGAACCCCGGAATAGCGGCCCCGAACCGTTCTCACAGTGCGCCATCTTTAAAGTAGAATCCGCTTAGATCCGTTTATAATTATAGTAGGTGATGCACTCAACAAAAGCGGATCTGTAGTCGATTTGTATCAACCGACTTCTATTATGCATGTAGTATATGTATGAAGATTAATAAT
This sequence comes from Aporrectodea caliginosa, assembly GCA_020284085.1. Classification (NCBI taxonomy): domain Eukaryota; kingdom Metazoa; phylum Annelida; class Clitellata; order Crassiclitellata; family Lumbricidae; genus Aporrectodea; species Aporrectodea caliginosa. Next base: position 588,018 of record JACEVL010000353.1, read on the forward strand.
GGTTTCAGTTTAGCACTAACTGTATGAAAAGTTTTGAGTTAACACGACTGCTCTGACGACAGTATAACTTTCTGCCTTGGTTGCCTTTATTATAAAATAAATTAGAAATGATTCTGAATATTATGGTTCAATTGCTCCTTCTGAACATTTGTCCAACTGTGAAGGGAGTTTTCAGATTGATGTCAGTATTTTTCAAACTTTATTGAATAAATGTTTTTAGATATATTTCACTTGAACATCATGGTTAAAAGAACAGAGGACAGAACTGAATGCCAAATGCTTTAAAAATATGAGTTTCATTTGACTAAGATTATATGCTGAACTTATAGAAAGGGATAATGTCGTTGTGGCCTATGTGCAAACAAGTGTGACCTCCATTGAGAATGGACAAATATATATCGTCCACTGATTCCAACTTTCTCCAGTTGAAGATACATGTGTTATATTTAGCAAGTATTGAATAAACCAGTTTTCACACATTTTGTACAGGTTTTGAACCCTACAGAGGGTTTTGCACAAATCTTTACCGTGTTGCTATTTTGTACCCTGATGTTTGTTGATGCACTGAACTGAGTTGTTACAACGGATAATTAGATTGGATGCTATTTTGTTTTATTAAAATGTAGGCCTATACATTTGTATATTTAGTCTCATGTTCTGGGTGTATATAATGCATTTCTGAAACATTTGTGCCCAAGTTTTGAACCCTATTGAGGACATGCAAAAATAATTACCGTGCTGCTATCCTGTACCCTCAACTTAACATAAATGTCTGCTGGTGCATTTAACTGAGTTGTGACAATGTATAATTGGATTCGTTGATATTGTATGGTTAAAATGTAGGTTTAGTCATTTGTTATTTTCGTTTCATATGCACTCAGATGAAAATAGTATAAATAAATATATGTATATATATATCTATCTAATTCAATGAGTTGTAATTTTTTATTCTTCTGAAACTTTGTACAAGTCATCCCGGAATATCCACAGATGTGCTCGTTTAGGAAAATGAATTCTCAGCTAGCATTATACTTTATAAATGCCACTGGTTTGGCTAACTTAACTGTACAACTGATTTGGCTAAAATAGAAGCTTTTGGACAGGACTTGCGCACTAACTATAGAACTCCACATTCGTTCAATGTCCTTCATGGGTGAGAATGGAGATCTTTTACGGTTTATGGTCAATTACAAATGATGCGAGCAGTTTATTGCCAAGTTTAACAGTGCTTTCACTTGCAAATCAGCTTGGGAGCTTAATTGTGGGAGGAAATCTTTGAGGTTCAGAGTGACAGGTCTACGCTCATTGGAATCCTGTCGTGGAAAGAATACAGTTTGGGATCCTCCTTCTTTGGTCCGCCTTATCCGCCTACTCCATACTACCAAACATACATACTCGATGCAGCTCTATCGTTTCCAACACAGTCTGGGCAATAAACTTCGTTTTAGACTGACCATGAAAGTGTTCTTATCCCTCGCTTCCGTACATCAGCATGAGAAAACTGTCTGTGCAGAATTTGTAGCCCTTGCACTCACTTGAGTTTGAGACCCTTGGGGCGAGGAATTCCACATGTTTCAAATCTCTGACTTAGTTCAAAAGTCTGAAATAGGCCACGCTCGGTTTTCAATCTGAAATCCTCGCCTTAACGCACGTCAGCTAAACGGGTGGTTCAAATGATATCAGATCTAGAGCAAACAGCTAAGGAGTTTCTTAATCGTGGCTGCACATAAAACTATATCGCCTTTATGTTGATTTAAATTTCATTACAGAGGAATCTAAATCACGCAGTTTTGTTGGAAATAAATTTCATGACAGATCGCACAAAAGAAATTTTAAGAAATTTATAACTCTTGTAGGCCTAATATTATGAGCGTTATAATAATTCTAAGTAGTAGCTACTCTTCTAGTGTGCTAAGACTTTAAATTAATTCCGGTGCTTCTGCTCATTCCAGAATAGGAAGTCGATCTCCTTGAATAACAATAATGCTCTGGCAACAGTCTTGTTTAATCAATGTTTTTGTTTGTATGAACTTGCGAAGTCTCCTTATAAGCTTACGTCTTGTTGAAATCTATATAGAAAGCGAGCCAGACATAGTTAGTTTGCATGTGTGACGTTTGTGAATGGTTGACATCGCTTCAACTGTTGACGAACATAACAAGACGTCTGGTAAAAACCTAGACTGAATGAAACAAAGAAACAGAAAATCCATTTCCTCTAATTGCATGTACATGTATAGTTATATGAACGCCATGCAAAAAGCACACGATATGCGCTATAAAATGAAGAAATTAAGAATTTCTATTCAAAATGTATGTACCTTAGCCATATGTATGCATAGACGTATAATGTGCATCTGAGACTCGCCTGTCTGACTCCGCCAACCCAGTCAATGCCAGTCTAGTGAAACAGAGAACTCGCCGCTGATACTACTACCTTCCATCTTTCATAAGGAGTTTCTTAAATACTACTATATCTATCGGTTTTTACTGTGTTTGTCTGCGACCCAGCGTGATAGAGAAGTAAATAAAAGCGTGATTTTATGCTGGCCGTTTACACTGCCAATTATACATAGCGAACGCGTCGGTTCTATCTTATTTGCGTTATTGGTTGGTGGGATCTTAGAAAACAAAATTGTGATCTCATGCCATGAATTTCTATTATTCCTAATGATATATTGCACGTCATTTCAAATCCACAGTTCACAGTTTACAGACAACGTATCAGTAACCTCTAAGTGTTGCCCACCTTCCGCTAAAATCCGTCTACGCTTGTATGCTTAACACAAGCAAATTTAAACTCGACCATCTACTCATTGTTTTTGTAATGGATGTGTACCGTAGATAGTAAGTGCTTCTTGTAGCACAAGCACTGTCAAAATTGCCATAGCGATGGCATGCCACTGTATTGGTAAAATTGGATTCCTTATACACCCTGAATAACATATCACTAAGTTTGTTGACGTAGCAAATGGCAGGAGGTTATCACGAGAACTTTATCGATGCTCTCAGAAGAGCAAAGAAAGAACATTAAATAAATTCCTTGTGGTTGTGCATAGTTTTCACGAAGTAGAAATCAAGTCGTCAAATGAAATACATTTATGTTAAGCTCGGTGTCTGTACGATTTCGCTCAAGACTACTACACAGCGACGATGGTAAAACACGCATAATTGTAGATCTAGATCAGGTTATTTCGTTACAAAGCGAGATCTGCGTTTAACATTAACTTCAGTAATCCAAAATCATCGAAAGTTTCTGACTAACTAGTTGAATTAAAAAGAAAGTACGCGATTTACAAACTATCTTAAGCACAGTGTGAGAACTCAGTTATTGTAAATTCATTTCAAAGTGTAATCGGAGAAGCAAATATGTCGTACAAAAAAGACTCTGACAAAAAGTGTACAAATGTGTTGCCACTGCCGCAATACCAATTCTGGTTAAACGCCATTAGAAATGACGACAGTCAGGAGATATGCAGAATATTAGAATCGTGTGATATGCCTACAAAGTCGAAATTACTGAACGGTTCATTTCAGTTCTCAGAAATTCTGGAAGTCAAACGTTTGAATACAAAACGACCGATATTTACTCATCCATTTACTTTGGCAGCGGTGTATGGATCTATGGGAGTTTGTGACGTCATGGTTAAATATGACGTCGACGTCTTTGTTCAGGAGAAAGGAGAATTCAACGTGTTTCATTGTTTGGTTTGCATTGCATTCTTTCAGCCACACAACGAAGAATCGATTGCACAAAGTTACACCAAGCTTTGTAGTATTATCCCGCAAGAAAATGTAGCGAGGCTTCTGCGTATGGAAGACTCGAATGGACTAAGGCCGTTGGAGTTTGCTGTTCATCAGGGAACGCTTAAGTTGATGATGACTATTTTTGAAACACCAAAGATATACAAGATAAGAGAGGATATCATAGGTGTAAGAAGATATCGCTGGTATGATATCACAGAGTACGAAACAGAAGACATTTATCTTTACCGGCGCACTTTTAAAGTACCCATACAAATTGTTCGTTTCATAGATGAAAGGCATATTTACTCAGAGTTTGGACGGCATGTCTTCACTGAATCGATAATCGCAGATTGGATTCGAAAATCAGTTCAGAGCAAGCGTTTCATTATCATCTCTTGGTTTATTCTCAAAATTGTTTACAGTTGCGCGTTTTTTGTGTACCAGTTAAGCCAGACTAGCGTCAGGGATGGATACAGCAATGGACATAGTTCTGAGCAACACAACAACAGTGATGACCATCACTTCAACGATTCCACTGATTGCGACGAAGATCACGCGCATATCTCACTGACTACTAAACGATGCCTTGAAACATACTTGATATTGCAGTCATTTGCCACTGTGCTGCATGACGGGCTAATTTATTTCCATTCATCCAAAATTATGGCCATGCATATTACCATCTTAAAGGATTTGTCAGGAAAAAGCAAGAAACTTGCCGCTGATACATCTTCACTCTACCAACGAACTGCTTCCTTTGTGTTTGCTGTTATGGTATTGGTCGAAATAGCTATCTATAACAACCCAACGAAAGAAAACTTGTCATACCTTGTAGCGGCACATATTTTTCAAACTCCCATTATTACTACTTCGATACTGCACCACATGGGAATCTTCAATTCTACCGGGCATATGATTCTCTACATCAGACGCATATTTTCTATGGTGTTTACTTTCATTATAGTGTTTGGCGGTTATTTGTTTATGTTCACGCGCCTCTTCATAATGATGTCCGAAATGGAAAGTATCGGAGGTTGTATCTCGCAGTTTTCCGGCTTCAGCGAAGGTGTATACTCCACGTTTCTCATATTCCTTAATACTTTTGACGTTCGAGGTCTAAGCATTGGCGTTGAAATTGGATTTCAAACGGTTCATGTCTGTTTTGTTTTCATTCTCGGCATCCTTCTGTATAATTTGTTGATTGCGCTGTTTTCAGACGATGTGAATAAGGTGTCCGAAAACAGAGAAGTTGTTTTGTCTATTGAACAGTTGTTTAGAGTTGGTGGACTCGATTTTCTCGGCCTCTATACACCAATACTTCGAAATGTTTACATTCCTATGAAAAGAGCGTGGATTAAGAAGAATTTTGTCTGTTTCGAAGGTAAAATTTGTTTGGTTTCAGTTGATAGTGCAAAAATGACAGGAAGTGCAAGAATTGAATTGGATCATATTTTGCTAACTGATCGTCTGATTGGCTGAATGTATTCTTGTTTGATTAAAGTAAACTGTCAGTTACTTGGCTGCATCAGAAAGATCAAAGTGTGCGTCTCATTAGCCATTTATTCCCTAGTTATAGAATACATCTTATTAGTAACTCTAAATGGTTAGCTGATGATGATGCATTTTAAAACCAAGTAAAACGTTAATTTGTGTGCAAATGGCGGTTTTAAAATATCAGATAAAATTAACAAGCGACGTAAGACCTTAAAATAAATCGTAGTGCTTCAGCGGCCGAAGATTCCGCCACCCAATGCACGATGAAATTACTTTTGCAAAGGAAAGTTTTTCACATTTACCTAATGACGACTCTAACCCTAACGCTGACCAAACCGACCTTCACAGCGCCTAACCTTACATTAACCAATCGCTCACGACGCTAATTTGTAGGAAGTAACGCATTTTGAACAACGCGCAGCGCACCCACCAAAACTTGCGCATGTGCACAGCTCTTCCGTCATCGAAAATAGTAATTCTGCAGCGGAAATTTCCGTCGCAAAATTATCCTAAAATAAAATATGTGAAGACCAAATGACAAACGTTCAGGAATTTAATAAATGTTTCGTTTTGAGTTAGCATTCCAGAACTTTCTGAATTAAAATCTGCTACAAGTGGCGGTTCATATGTATAAGCTACTGAGCCGATTGTAACCGTTAGCCGCTTGCAAACAGTTTTGACCCGATAACTGCTTGGTTTTCGTGTGCCATCGGCTGATACGATGTTAATTAGACACCAACGCGATAGGAGTTGCTAATTACAAGTACTGAGTGCGCTGTTTCCAAACAGCATATTGTTTTGCATTAATATTAGGCTATTATAGTGACATATACGTAGCTAATCTAAACACAGCAGACCTTTTGCATAACAGATCCGTTACATTTGGCTTGACGCCGTTAAAAAACGATTCTCTGCATCTATCTAATAATTGCGAATCCAAGCGAAAGAAATCAGTTAGCAGCTTGTTCTAGCTTTACAGATCTGAAAACAGCAACGTGTAATTAGTTGTTTTTTTATACTAAACTAGACGAAGTTACCCGGCTTCGCACGGATTATCTCTACCTTCATATGTCGTTCCCGCTTGATTTGCGTGGTTAACTTTGGCTGCCTAGGGTATCTGTACTCACCGGGTATGCCCGTGTATTTGAATTTGCTCTAACCTATGTATCGTTCCAGCTGGATTTGGAAATGTAAAATGTACACGTTCGCTTTTCTATAGCAACCAAATAATTATGGTCTCAACCCTGCTCGTTTTTCAATGACTTGATCGGATGAGTGCCAACCCTTCACCACCGCTCACCCGTCTCAATGGACGTAACGCCTTTTAGTATCCCCGTGCAAGGACCGTGCTAGCCTAAGATTTAAATCTCTTAAATACACCAGCATCGGGAATCGAACCGAGATCTACACGCTCTCTATAATAGCGCAGAGGTGCAGGAGACGCAGCATACGCAGCTCTTACCAATGTAGCTAGATGACGTCTTTGGCTTGTTGGAGAAGTCCCGAAATGCCTTGCGAATGCTGTATTGTAGGAGGCCGTGTGCCGTATGTCGTTATGAGAAATCAGAAATGGCGGCGTAATTTTGCAACGGTAGTCCAGTTCGAAATTTAAAATGTCCATATATCGGCATGTAAAGTAAATTGCGAGTTGAAAATAGTCGCGTTTACCTACAAATCCCCGTAAGAATGTTTTGTAAACATTTTCATAACTCTAGAGCATTACGTTGGCGAGCCTTTAGCCGGGTTACGGAATAACAGACTTTGAGAATTATATATTAGATTGGTTCATTGTCGTAAGCTGTTTATTTATCTGTTGCAGATTTACTAGCATGTTTTGCTTTAGAGAATTCGTCAGGCAGCTTCCTGTCTTTCATTTTCGTTGCTGTGCTTACGCAGAATTTATTGGCTGCATTACTTGCGGGCGAGGTTAGATTTGGCCATCGGAACAAATAGGGCCTAAATTGTTCTCGCCAGTGAAATCATTTAAGATTTGAAAATTTCAATTGAAGTGGGGTTAAGTCTATATGCGCCTTACTGGTCAACTCTAAAAAGAAGCCTGCATATTCTGGTGAACGAGCTCAACTATTTTAATCTGAATCTGCGTTGAAAGATTAGGCTACATATTCAGGCTGTTTAGTCACTGCTGTAAACATTTTTAAAAGACTAATCGTATTGTGACATATAAAGTTGAATATCCTAGACTTTGAGCTTGAAGCCGTGCGAGGGAATTCGATGATTGAGATTATGTAGAAGAGCAGTTCTGTCGTAAGGCGCTATGAAGTATGTGACTGATCCGTTGGCCAATGGGAAAGTACTTCTTATTGGCAATTGCTTGTTGGCCATCATTTAAAAGTAAAGCGGTAAAAGTTTCGCAATTTGGTTATTGATTTGAATGAAATTACATATCTGTTACAGCAGTGCTTCCCAAACTTTTTAGTGCTACGGACCGGCAGAATTAACCTTGCAGTGTCACGGACCGGTATACGAATTTTCCCACTGCTGGAAGACCAGTGCCTAATTTATTAAGTATTTCTCTTTTTCTATGTTCTGAAATAGATTTCCCAAATATGATTTAAATGCATGTTTAGCCATTTCTATGACTCTATTGCCCTTTAACTGCTAGCCTAGTAAGTGTTTTTTGGTATGACTTTTAAAAATATAATAGTCATTTCTTCATTCCGAGACAATTTGACCAATTTCTTGACTCAGTCTGCGGACCGGCAACTGAGGTCTCGCGGACCACCACTTTGGGAAGCACTGTGTTACAGTACTGGTCTATTAACTAATGCACTACGTCAACAAACTTAATAATCAGTTGTTCGAGTAAAATCAATGAGACCTTTACGAACGGTCAGCTTCATTTTAGAATAAACAGGGTCGCGGCCATGCAACGGCTTTAGAAAATAACGTAGCGCAGTGATGTGCACTTTTGACTTCTGCAGTTACTACTGTAACTACTGGTTATAACTACCTGCATGTAGATAACAAGTAGTTAGGACTACTTTTAGAAATAAGTAGTTACAAAGTAGTTAAACTACTTTTGCAATAGTTATAGCTACAGTAGTTAGCTACTTTTCAAATCTACTATCATATAATATTATTGCAACATTTTGATACGTGGTGCAAGCTGTCATACAACAAAGGTTCGACAAGATGGCGTTTTTAAGATACATGTCAATAATATAGAATTATAGATATATGAAAGAGTGAATATGTTTGGCTAAATTTTGCACAGAAACAACTGATTATTTGTTTTAGTCAATTCAACGTTGCTGTAAATAATATACATTACATGCTGCAGTATACTGTATGATTTTACATAGCCCTAAATAACTTATTTCAATATGTTTGTCTTGTTTAACATTCATGTTCGTGCTTACTTTGTTAGGAAAGTAGTTAGCTATTTTACTGGTAGTCAAAGAAGTAGTTGTAGCTGTTCATTCCCTGAGGCAGTTGAAAGTAGTTAGGACTAACAAGTAGTTAGGAAAGTAGTTCAACTACCGCTGAAGTAGGCCTACCTAGTGCCCATTTATGAAAACGTGTACATTTATATTTGCTAAGAAAACTGTCAAATAATTCCTATCTGTTTGCATGATTATAATACATTAAAGTAGACCTGATGTTAACTTTCTATATGTTCTAGTTTTTTTACTTTATCCGACTTGGAAAAGAGATTTATGATTTCTATGTGATTTGTGACATTATTCCACGTGCACTTCAAATGATTTTTTCATGCCAGAATGTTAACCGCATTGCCATTTATACATCTGAACTTGACAAATATTTAATTGTTGATTTATCGAACTGAATGGGAAAATGCTTCATAAAATTGGCTGATATTGTGTATGGTTAAAATGGTCTAAGCGTTTTGTAATACTGCATTGCCATTCTATTCGTCTAAATCAAAGAGAAATAGCTGTTGATGCATTTTCTGTAACATAAAAATGTTTGACGTTTTGTGAAGTTAATATGTAGACATATATATACGTTCTAGTTTTATAAATAGGCTACTGTACCAACAGTGAAATTAATATTGCATCTACATGTATATAGCAGCCTTTTTGTTGTACTTTCCATTTGCAGCTACCGTTCTGTAAAGATCACCGTTAACGCGATATAATTCACTGCAACCTTGGCCATCATGACGCTTACACACATTCAATGTTATCTGAAACTCACAATAATCGTTTATAGTCTACCATTATTGTCATAGTGTACCATGTTTAACCTAGGCTACGCTGAGATCCGTTTAGAATTGTTGGCCTAGGGTATGCTTAACAAAAGCAAATTTGTACTCGATTTTTATCAACCCATTTCTGTCATGCATTTAATATGAGGCTTAGTAAAGGTTTGATGTTAGCGCTAGCTGTATTGTAGGCTATGTCAAGCTTTGAGTTAACACGACCTCTATTACGACGTTATAACTTTGTCTTGGTTACCCTTATTTGGCTCACACAACAACAACAACAACAACAACAACAACAACAACAACAATAATAATAATAGTCATAACAATAATAATAATAATAATAATAATAGCAACAACAACAACAACAACAATAATGATAATGATAATGACGACAATTTATAAATATGGCGCCGTTCACAGTCATGCCGTTACAGGGACGCCTCACAGTCAACTAACAGCAGGGTAGACCTTAGAAAACAAGTAAGTCTTAAGTCCAGATTTGAAAGAGTCAATTCGCAGGGCAGGAAGAAGACCGTTCCAGCTTCTGCCATGGGGCCTGCCGCAGAGAAAGCGGCGTCACTAAAAATTGGGTCTTCCTCCGGCGTAGGCGAAGGTCACTTCTCGAGCACTCTTGTTTAATCGATGCTTTTATTTGCGTGGACTTGCCATGTCTCCTTATACGTCTTGTGGAAATCTATAAGGAAAGCGAGCTAGACAAAGTTTATTTGCATAAGTGACGTTTGTGACCCGTTTGACGTCACTTGTGCTGTTGACGAACATAACAAAGACGTCGGGTAAAAGCCAGGACTGCATGAAACAAAGAAACAGTTTTGTCGACTAATGCGTCAAAATCGATTTCCTCTAATTGTATGTACACATAAGAACGGCATGCATTAAAAGCACAAAATGAAGAAATCAAGAATATATATTCAAGAATGTACATGTATGTAGGCTATAATATAAGCCCTATGTATGTAAAATTGTACATATGTATGCATGTATGTATATATGTTTATGCGCCTCAGATTCGACTATCTATGTGACTGCGCCAACCTATTCAACACCGGTCCTGTGAAACAAAGAACTTGCCACTGAAACTACTTTATATCCCTTATTTATGCCCTTCTTTTTATTTGATCAAGATAGCGCCAAACCTTGTAATCTACTGAGAATAATCGGCTCAACTAAGCCTCGCATCGTCCAGGCCCAAGGGGCCTTTGATGCTATACTCTGGAGCGCATAATACAATTATTTCGTCTCGTATTTCTTTTCCTAACTTTAACTATTGTTTCGCTTTCAGCTGCTGAAATAACAAAGCGGTTCATTTGGTCTTCTGCACGTTTCACTGCAAAAAACTCACAGTAAATCTTCTGTCATTATCGGCAGTTCACGTATGCTATTTGATCGCCTCACTTCAGCGTTGGCCATTCTGACGCACACAATGTCATCGATAATATCATCCACGTCATTTCTCAAATCCACAGTAACTGCTCATCGTAATATCTGTGACGTTAACAGAGAACGTATCATTGATCTCAAAGTGCACCATCATTTTCGAAGAGATCCATTTAGGCTTGTATGCTTAACGCAAATAAATCTATACTGGATCATCTACAAATTGTTTTTGTATGTGTGTTTTGTGTGGATATAGATAATAAGTGCTTTTTGATGGCACGACAATTGTCCAGTTTTGAACTAACATGGTCGCCATTACGATGGCATGATATTGTCTTGGTTACACTGATTCTCCTGGAATAATAAATCACTAAGTGTGTTGACGTAGCGAATGGCAGGAGGTTGTCATAAGAACTCTATCGATACTCATAGGTGTAAGAAGATATCGCTGGTATGAAATACAGAGTACGAAACAGAAAACATTTCCCTTAAAAGGCATTTTACTAAATCGCCCTTACATACAATTATGTTAATATTCTAGATAAATGACATTTTACTCAGATTTTGGGCGGCGTGTCTTCACTGAATCCCTCGTCACCGAAAATCAATTCAGAGCAAACGTTTTAATCATTTTTTGGTTTGTTTTCAAAATTGTTTACAGTTGCGTCTTTTGTGTATCAGTTAGGCAGTCAGATTAACTTTACGAATCAATACATCAACGAAAATAGTTATGAACTGTACTACAACATTGAGATAATAATTATTTCCAAAAAGTTCACAAATTGCGCCGATAGTAACGCAAATATCTGGTCCTCTACTAAAAGATGCATGGAGGCTTACCTTATATTGCAGTCATTAGAAACGGTGCTGAGTGATGCCATACACTTTGTTCATGAAATAATGCTGTGAGCGGACAGTTTTACATGCTAAAAGATTTGTCGGGAAAGTGCAAGAAAGTTATCTGCTAATATTTCTTCAGCCTGTCAGCGTTCGTTAGCTTGCTCTTTGCTACCATGGAATTGGTGAAATAGCGACCTATAAAAACCAACCAAACGAAATATATTATTCCTGGTTTTGATGCATCTTTACAAACTCCAATAATTATTACTACTTCGATACTGTACGATAATTATGGCCATCTTCCATTCTATTGGTCATATGATTCTCTACATCAGACGATAGTTTTCCATACTGCTTGCATTTCTTGTAGGGGTTGGGAGTTGATCTTGTTCGCCTCTTCATAATGATATCCGAATTAGAAAATACTAGAGTCTGTATCTCGTACTTTTCTGACGTCCTCGTTAGTGTAATCTTTGTCGGCTCTAATATTTCTCAATATGCTTGACGTCCGAAGTTTAAACATTGGCTTCCAAATGTCTTTGCAATCGGTTCACCTTTGGTAAGTGTTGCACAATTATACAGGTGTAATTGATGTTGAGCGGTAAGGCATTTCCGATCGTGGGACTAGGGGTCACAGAAAAGGGCGTGATCTTGCTTTGAGGGGAATAAATTAGTCGGACAAAGACTTACGGCTATTGGAGTTGCTAAAAGATGCGCCACGCTAGACAGGTGCCATCAGGCCCACCGAAGAATCGCGAAAGGTGAGTAGGGCACAGCAATTAATTATGATGATCATTAACTACAATCATAATATCAGTAGCAAATGTTCATTTTGCTTCGGACAGGACGTACTGCGAGTCAGTGGACACTTCACTGTACATAGTGAATGTTGAGACAATCAGCAGTCATTGTTCCTTCCGTCTTCTCCATAGACGGCGAGAACTTCTCGCGAGATCGTCGTAGGTCCTGTTATTATGCCCAGCAATTATATGATTTAATCGAGTAGCAAGGGCTTCAGCATGTTGATGACGACGGACCTCTATTCTTTTTCCGGAGTAAAAGTTTGAGATGAGTTGTCATATATGAAGGATCCCGTGCTTTCATTGTTGTTCTTTAAATCGGGAAGATGAGGTCCAAACCCTAAGCTAGGAAGCTATAAAGGGAGGAGAAGGTGACCGCAATCGAGTCACGTGCAAGAATGAAGTTCCAATCTTTCATGGATAGCAGTTCCTGCATCCTGTGGATTGATCCGGGGTCCGGACACGCAGAACATAGATTGTTCCGGTAGAAGGGCCGTAATGCATCGTTCGTCCCACCGAGCCAATCAATCACCAAGTTAAGGAAGAACTGAAGCATGACTTATTAAACATGTATGACTCATATATATGACCACTGCCTTGTCTAAGACAGGAATCGGGATCTGTTTGTGGCATTCTACATCTGATTATGCATGTACTTCAGTTGTATATAACTGTGCTGCTTGTGTTGTATTATTGTTAAAAGATCACACTGTTTTGTACATTACAAATGATGTTATTTAGGTTTTATACATTTCTCTAAATGGTTATAATAAATATCGTTTGGCCATCAGAAACTTTCTTAGCAGGAAGGGTATACCGGTACAGCCCTCTATTTAGCGGCTCTGTTGATCCTCTTGTAGGATTGTCCTGTTGACAGCGTTAACATAGAATGTCTGTAGGTTGAGTTATTGACAAGTTTCTTTTACATTTACAATGTTTTTTGTTGCTGAATCAATAAATGGCTCGATTCGAAATAAATGAAAGAACCTTTAGAAATACTCACTCCATGCATTAGCCTGTGCAGTTGACATTAGTCTTAACATGTTAAATACTGAAAGTGAACCACATTCGACTGAAAGCAAGTGAAGGCCAAAGGCGCCGATGGTCTATTGAATGAAGCCACAATCGTTCCATATAATTTCCATAGCTACGAATGACATCGTATTTGCATGGATCGTTCACTGTATTTGCTCTTATCCTGAAGGCCAGTGGGACATATTGCGAAGTCAATAACGTAATCACATACGCAGTCATCGCGAGAACTGTATTAAATATAAGCCGCACAGTCTGACACAGTGAACATCGAACATGCAGCACGAGTGATAAATTGTTACCGTATGCTATTTACTATTTGCAACATATTAGCAGGTTGGTAGAATGTAAAAGTTACGTTCAGATGAAAGCGCAGACGTGAACAGTTTAAGCCTGAATAGTGGCTCAGTAGTTTGCACATGTGTAAAACAATTTTTCTTCTTACATTTAAATTACGTTAAATATGTCAGAAACACGAACATTTTACGAGGCGATTAAAAATGACGACAGTGTTTATGTCTCACAAATAACACTTGCTCTAAACAACGTTGACAAACAGCGTCTGATGAATAGTGAGTTGACATTTTCCGACTTTGACAAAGGTTTGAACATTCCTACTCGTAAGGCTAAATTCAGGCGACCCTTCAATCTGGCCGCCGTTCACGGTTCTCTCAAAGTATGTGACGTCATGATACACAATGACGTCGACGTTTGTCTTGTTGAGGCGGGATCGTACAACGTCATCCACTGTTTGGTCTGCATTGCCTTCTATCAATCGCACAACGAAGAAGCCGTTGTCAAAACCTACCACAGTCTCTGTCGAATGCTTTCAGAGGACGTCATGCGAAAGCTGCTGTACATGGAAGAATCAAATGGACTTCGTCCACTCGAGTTTGCCGCACAGCAAGGTACTCTTCAGCTTATGTCGGCCATCTTCGAAACTCCAGGAATTTACATAACAAGAGAAGAGGTAGTGGGAGTCTCTGTTTATCAGTGGTACGATGTTACAGAGTATGTAAATTCTGAGGCACCAGGAAACCGAAATGCGATATCACCTTTGAAGTTCTTAGCTCGGATGGACGAACGTCATTTGATTAAGCCGTGCGTTCGTGAAGTACTTACGAACGGCGTTGTTGCCGATTGGATGACTGACGAGATTAGCAGCAAGCACCAGTATATATATGGTGGACTTTTTCATCGCGTGCTGTTCGTGATCGCGATGACTATTTACGAAATGGATTCGGCTTGGCTTAAATATGCTGAAAGACCTGCTGTTGATAAAGAAAATTATGCTGATAATGCTACGGATTTAAACAAAGACCCATGTGGAACTGGGTCTGTTGTTTCTATTTCTATTAGTACACAGTACTTCCTTGAAACTTTTTTAGTTTTTAATTTAATTTATTTGCTATTTCAAAATGTTTGCTTCTTTGCAAATGATGTTCGCGTCTATCTAGGTTTAGGTAAAAAGTCATGCTACAGGGACGACTTAAATGGAAGAAAATGTCTAGTTATAGGACCAGCTGATGTATTATTGAGACCTCTATATGACGTTCCAATAGGTGCATTGGTCATCATGGAAGTGATTATAAGGCATACAGAATCTGAGCATGTCTTACTAATTTCTGCTGTGAATATTATGCGTGCAGTGTCTCCATTGTGTCTTCACATGTCAATTACCTTTTTCCTTCAAGCAATTCCAGGAATCGGACATTTGCTTATTTGTCTCCGAAGGATCTATTGGGATTTTGCTCTTGGCGCAGTCGCCATTGAGCTGTTTATGGCCGCCTTTGTTCATTTTAATATGACATATTTTGGTGCAAACAGCAAACAAGGCTGCGTGACTGAGTTTTCGGATTTTCTAACTGCAACATACACCCTTTTTCTGACGCTGATTAATTCTCAGAATTACGATCATTTCGATGTTTTGTATCCACCAATCATGTACATTGCCAATGTACTCTACGGTTGCGCTGTAGGAATTCTTATGACCAACCTGATAATTGCAATGTTCTCAGATACAATTAGTAAAGTTAACGAGCGAAAGGCCTTAGAACTTAAACTGTGTCAGTTATTGTCGTGCGTTTATATAGAGGAAAGAATTTTCAGGTTGCCCTTTCATAAAAGGCTATACAACAGATTTAACACCGCGTTATTGAAGAAACGCTACTGTTATGAAAATGGTCATATTTTCATCATACGTCCTAAATATAACATACCCACTCGCACAGAGCTGATATGCAGCTCAAAATGGAAGCACACTCATAGTGAGTGAGCGCTTACAAACATTGTACTGCCGTAAAATATCAACTGTGTTGACACTCTGAGTTGGTTCACATTAACTTCATTTTAACAATGTCTATTGCCTCTAGATTTTGTTAGAGTACATGTTCCACGTACTTTTCGATTATTAAAACTCTCATTTTATTATGTGTGAGTTGTTGTTGTTTTACGATGTTAGGTTACTTATGAATTTAAATGAAACATGTCTTAAAGTGCTATGCGTAGGGCACCATCTTATTCAAGAGCGATGCTCCATGTCTCAGAGATGTCAAGTGAAGATCTGGGTCCGGATGTCAGTCAGACCAGAGAGAGGAGGCACACGGTTCCTAAGTTTTATTTCGTAAGAGAGGATATCATGATATCATAAATGCAAGAAGATATCGCTGGCATCATATCAGAGAGTAAGAAGCAGAAGATATTTCTCTTAAATGGCATATAACTTAGTCACCTATGCATATTCTCGGTTTCCTCCATGACAGGCATTTCTACCAAAACAAAGTTATTCCATGAAGCGAACCGTTCTACAACTTCTGACTTGCTGACACATTTCCAATGTTTTCACGAACTAAAGGCTCTACAAATAGTCAAATAGTCTCTACACACGAGCTACTTACAGCACACTACTTCTCATACGTACATGTAAACATACAACTTTTCCAAACAGTCTGGACATTGTATAGAGATATATTTTGATCCTTTAAAGCGAACCCTGTCTAGATATTTATGTATTTGATTTTTTTTTAAATATTCAAACCCGTCTAGAAATGTTATTTCTCACATAATATATATATGTATATATTATATGAAACACGTTCAAGCGTGACTAGGCTTGACTAAGGGATATCAAATCAAAAATCTTCTTTTATTGCAACCAAATTAATAATAATAATTATAAAACATCATCAGACACAAAAGGTGTACTACTTTGGCAGGCAAAGGGAAACCCAGAAGGGATGAAGGAATCCCGCTGACCAGGGCCACCCTCACAGGTATACTAAAAAAATCAGCAAGATGGTCAGCACAATAAACAAATTCCTCCATCCAATGGCTGAACCCCAGAGGTCAATACAGCTAAACTAATCAATTGTATGCCTATCAAGGATAATCTACAATTCAGATTAACAAAATACCAGATAATTCTTTACTTACAATTTAACTGTTACCTTAACTGCACGCGGCTATCTACGCTTTACAAAAATACTAATTTATGATATGAAGCAGAATAGTAAAGCACGCAATCTCTTTTTAAGGTCAGTAACGATTATGCAGCATTGTAGCTTTAAACCTTCTGCCATTATCGACAGCTCACGCGTCACGACGGTATTCCAATCTAAGTATCGATTAGCTTTGTTTTTCCTATCTGAATGTTACATCTATAGGTGTCCCTATTTAGCGGGATCCGTTATCCCTTCTGGGTTCCCGTGTACCCAGTACATATAAAACCGTTGCCTTATTGTTTTCATTTGTTTTTCTCTCTTCTAATGGTTACATAAATAAATGATTGATTGATTGATTGACTGATTGATGAATTTGATGCTAAACACTGCAAAAAGAACTCTGACAGTCTAGCATTCAATCTACTATCGTCAAGGTCTTTGTTGCAGATATTCATGCGTGAAAAACTTTGAGGGGGTCCGATAGCGCATTAGATAACACACTGGCATAGAGAGCGAGAGGTACCGAGTTCGAGACCCGTAGGGCGGACATGCTTTATAGGCTGCTATTAACGCCGTGTATTGCAGGCTGTCTGTTCTGTTAATAGTTAAGATTGTTTCAATTGCATAACACGTAAATGTGCAGCGCAGTGCGTTTGTCAGGCGCTTAATTCAAGAAAAGATATTTTTATTATTATTATTAAATCCTGCACGCCCAACTGCTCAGCGTCATCCATGTTCTGTCGTATGAACTTTGGAAAACGGCAATATCCAAATGCAGGTGTAATGTATGCGTGTTAAAAGTTCCATGTAACGAATATAATGCAACTAAAAGGATTTTTACGCCGTTTTATTAACACACACACGACTTACTTCATACGCTACTTCTGAATGTGTTTCAACTCTGGATAAACAGCGTGGTTCTTTGTTTTCTGCACGTTTCTCTGCAGCACAGTAGCATTGAACCTTCTGCCATTATCAACAGCTCACGCGTCACGACAGTGTAACATTGTCTCAGTTACATTGATTTTCTCGAATAAAAGATCGCAAAATTTGTTGATGCAGCGAATGGCATAAGGATTCCATTAGCAACAAATGGATGACTTAGACTAAGCACAGTAAAGGAAGCGTTTGAAACAGATTCTCTTTGACTCTGCACAGTTGCAAATGCCGGACATTGGCGTTTAAGACTCAGTTTCTGTACGGTTTCGCTCAGGTTTAATACAAAGTGACGATGATTGAACACGCAGAAACGAACCTATGCCAGGTTATTCTGCTGCAACATAATGTGGTAGGTTTATTGATTAACTACAGAAATCCAAAATCATTGAAGGTTTCAGACTAACTGGTCAAAATATGACGACAAATGCGCGGTTGTAAAAATATTTTAAACAGAGTTCACAGGCTCAGTTAATGAATCTAGTTAACAGGCATTATTAGACAAGCAAAAATGTCGTACAACGAAGCCTCTAATATGAAGTGTACAAATGTTTTGCCACTGCCGCAATACCAATTCTGGTTCGACGCCATTAGAAATGACGACAGCCAAGAGACAAGCAGAATATTAGAATCGTGTGATTTACTTACAAAGTCGAAATTACTGAACGGTTCATTTCAGTTCCCAGAAATTCTGGAAGTTAAGCCTTTGACAACAAAACGACCGATATTTACTCATCCATTTACTTTGGCAGCGTTGTACGGATCTATGAAAATATGTGACGTCATGCTTAAAAATGACGTCGACGTCTTTCTTCAGGAGAAAGGAGAATTCAACGTGTTTCATTGTTTGGTTTGCATTTGCATTCCTTCAACCACACAACGAAGAATCCATTGCACAAAGTTACACCAAGCTCTGTAGCATTATCTCGGAGAAAAATGTAGCGACGCTTCTGCGCATGGAAGACTCTACCCGGCTTAGGCCGCTGGAGTTTGCTCTTCTTCAGGGAACTCTAAAGTTGATGATGACTATCTTCGAAACACCAAAAGTATATGAGGTAAGAGAAGATATCATAGGTGTAAGAAGATATCGTTGGTATGATATCACAGAGTATGAAACAGAAGATCTTTCTTTTAAACGGAAAAATAATGTATCACCCATACTACTTCTCGCCTTCGTGGATGAAAAACATTTTTACTCAGATTTTGGACGGCATGTCTTCACTGAATCCATCATCGGTGAATGGATTCGAAAATCAGTTCAGAGCAAACGTCTAATTTTCATCTTCTGGTTTTTTCTCCAAATTGTCTACACTTGCGCTTTTTGTGTGTATCAGTTAAACCAGATCGGCGTTGCGAATCGATACAGCAACGAAAGTAACTTTGAACTCCATCTCACCCCTGAGAGAAATTATTCCAATCATTACATTCAATGCTCGGAGTATCACCCTTATAACTGGTTGACTAGGCGATGTCTTGAAACGTACTTGTTAATGCAGTCATTGGTCATCGTGTTGCACGGTGTCATAATGTCTGTTCATGCAATCAAGGCTTTCAGCTCACATTCGTTAATGTTTAAAGATGTCTCGGGAAAGCGTAAGAAACTTGCCTTTGATCTTGCTTCAGTTTGTCAACGTTCGGTTAGCTTGCTTTTCGCCATCATGGTACTCATCGAAGTTGCTATCTATAATAACCCAACCAAAGGAAATATATCGTTCCTGGTAGTAATGCATAGTTTTCAAACTCCTATTATTACTACTACTATACTGCACGATATGGAGATATTTAATTCCATCGGGCATATGATTCTGTACATTAAGCGAATGTTTTCCTTGATGTTTCCTTTCTTTATATTTATGTTTGGTTTTTCTAGTATGTTCTTACGTCTCTTTATAATGATGTCCGAGTTAGAAAGTACTGAAGGCTGTATCTCGCAGTTTTCTAGCTTCGTCGCTAGTTGGTACTCGACGTGTCTCATATTCTTGAATATGATTGACGTTCGTGGTTTAAGCATTGGTTTCCAAGTGGGATTTCAAACGGTCCACTTCTGCTTTGTTTTTATTTTTGGCATCCTCCTGTATAACCTGATTATTGCGCTGTTTTCAGACGAAGTCAATATAGTGTCCGAAAACAGAGAAGTTGTTTTGTCTATAGATCAGTTTTGGACAGTCGGCGGGATCGATTTAATCGGGCTAAACACACCTATAGTTCGAAACATTTACATCCCTGTGAAACGGCCGTTGATTAAGATACACATATATATATATATATATATATATATATATATATATATATATATATATATATATATATATATATATCAACCTAAGGAACACCTGTGCTCATTATATATGCAAAACATTTGTTCACAGCTTACTTCAGAATGTTGACGAAGCCTGACTTAAGTGCCTCATAGGCCTACTTATCATATCACGGCGTGATATATACAGTAATCCAGGCCATGTCTGCATAGGCTACCACATAAAGCCAGGAGTATATACCCGTTCCCGTGTCCTACACCGAGCTGACAATATAATGAGACACTTGTTGACATTTTTTCACATTCATTGCTAGTTAAGATGTATGTACACCTGAATGTGGTCTGGCAGCTGGTACAATGAAGAATAAATTTTCTTAACTTACTTAGTTGTCACGGTTAGCTTTCCTTGGAACGAGCATAAAGCATTGATGCATAAGGTACATGGTACTTTATGCATCAAAATGCAAGTTCGCATTCCATTCGTGGTTATATTTAAGAGATTTGTATCTAAGGTTAGAACGATCCTTAGATGGTATGAATAATGGATAAGATTGGTGAATGATCTGCCCTATAAAATCACTTGAAAGCGAACAAGGTCAAGTGTTTTTAGTTGTCATAGAAGCACCTCATAAGTGGCTAAAAAGAATCCTTGAGGGAATTATCTGAAGGCTGGTACGCCAGGGGTACTTACCTCCATCTTCTCCCTCATTTGAGACTCTCTGCAGCAATGCGGATACTAGACTCTTTGCCTGTATTTGGCACAATCCTTGTCATGTATTGCATAAATTGTTACCGCCGATCAAGCAATCGCGCTACTCCCTGCGACCACGGTCCCATAACTGTGAGCTTCCCATGTTTGACAACCTGTCTCAGAAATGCTTCCTTGCCCGGATGCTATACAAATAAACTATGTTTTCCCTAGATCTGGCTATTTAGACCCTTCATTCTCCCTATGACTAGCCCTAGCTCTTCTTCCTCTATGTTCCCCGTGATGTACAGTAAAGCTTCTCATTTAATTCATTGGTTGCATATATAATTTTTTTTATTTGTTTGAATGTATACTAATCTTACCATGTACAGTGCTCTGCGTTTGCTAGTGCTCAATAAAGGATATACTTACTTACTTACTTACTTATATATCATGGCGCGACAAGATAGCACACAAAAATCAGAGAGAGTACGGGACAAGAAGATTTAGAAAACATCATTAGGAAGAGAAGATTTAAGTGGATGGGGTTTTTTGTCCTATGGATGACGATAGAAGAGTCAAACATGTGACATCCTGGAATTCTGGAGTCAGAAGGAAGAGACCATGGATGGCCGGAAACCATCAGAGATGGCTTGAGATTCTTGGAGATGTCGTGGGCTGAGGCCGAGAAGCTGGCGATGGACAGAGACGAGTAGAGGAGATGCGTTGCCCGATGTGTAGACCTGCACGGGAAGGACTAAGTACTAAGTAAGTAAATAATTATAGAAAATTGCGTTCATCTATCGACGCTGAACTAAGGTTTCAATATGCGACGTTCGGTGAAGAAGCGCAAGAAACAAAGGAGTGCCAGAAATGGACAAACAGTCTTTGTTGTCTGCTGCACCAACTTCGATTTCCTGTAATTGCGTCTCCAAATGAACGCCAAGCATTTCTCGTTTAATTAATCCTTTCGGAATGGTAAATTTTTACGTTTGAGTGTATGTACATACATGTATGTAACCTTGTAACAAGGTATTCATTATGTATGCATATATGCATGTGTGCTTATATATATATATATATAATTATATATATATATATAAATATATATGTGTGTGTGTGTGGTTGTATGGCATAATTGGCATATAATTGTATGTGGGTGACTGGGTATGTATGCATACTGCATAGATGTGTATGCATGTTCCGTATCTAAGCACGTGTAGGCCAGTTAACAGCATGGATGCAGAAGAGGATAAGACAGCTGTTCCCCGGTTGGCTTGGTCGGATTATGTCAGGTCAAACCAACAAAATAAGGCAAGCAGTAAGCGAAAATAGATTGTTAGAATTAACGTTGTAACATAGGCCTACTCGGTCGCATCTCTCGTCCTAGGGTGTCCCACTAAGTATGTGAACAGCAAACAAGTCTTGCCGAAGTTCAGTGTTCTTCTTAAAAACATCACACGATCATCAGAGATACATCAGACTGAGAAAAACTGACGGAGTGACTGCACTTAGACTATCGACCACATTTATAGCACGTAATGCAAGGATTGGTGGATTCGCGCCACCCACTTTCTAACACTCATCCCTTCTACGATTCCAACCCAAAAATGGGTGGATTCGCGTCACCCGTGCACTGTCTAAGCAGTAAGCACTCATTCCTTCTACAATTCCACCTTCAGGTGCAAACGTGGCTGTTACTTGCAATGCCATCCACCATTACCTTTTCAAAGCCTCCATGTAACAACATACATAATTTTCCTGAGAAACCATCAACTGTTCCTTGAAACTCTGCTCATGTTACTTTTTCTTGTTATGTTGAGATGCACCTATCCGGATCCTAATTAGACAGCCGATATTAATGGCTCACAAGTAGGACTGAATGCGGTCCACATCTGTTTTGTTTTGATTGTGGGCATTCTTCTGTATAATTTGCTGATTGCCCTGTTTTCAGACGAAGTCAACAAAATATCCGAAAACAAAGAGGTCCTCATATGTGTTGATTATTTGTGGACAGTTGGTGCGATGGATCACATGACCCTGAGTACACCTTTAGTGCGAAGTATGTACATTCATTCGAGAAGAGTATTTATAAAGAAACATTTTGCCCGCATAGGTGGTAAAATATGTTTGGTGTTAGTTGACAGTGCACAACAGACGAAGATCTTTATGAGTCACCTACTCCCATGAGTGCTATTATTTCTGCGTGTACACTGTATAGTATATTACAACATTTGCGTAAGTTATAATTAACGTATTTGTTTCATTTGTTGGTGTGCGTTATGTTCTTCATAATATGCAATATTATTGCAAAATGAAGAAATCGTTGGCGGATCATTTTCTAGACTTTGCAAGGTGATTTCTTGCGAAACTTCTGCACTTGCAGGATTAAAAAGAGTTGAGACTCTTGGAGTTCACATTTCATATAGCCATACACAAACTTCTGATGGCAATTATAGCAATGACGTCATGTAGGTGTAGAATTATAGTTGCTTGGATGAAACCCTCAAATTGAGTTTCTGTAGGCCTATAATAATAAAATAGTAGTTCTAACAATAATTTTCATTATTAAAGGACAAAATGCGCGTAATTGAATGGTCCTATTTCAAATAAAATAACACATAAATAAGATAACACATTTCCTTCACCTAGACCAGAACATGTTGTTGGAATATTGAAGTAGCAGAAATTGTTTGAGTGCCATAAAATCAAGCTAATAATAGCTCCGAGCATGTGTAATAAACACGGGAGCAATTGAGTTTCTTCAGGTATCTGAAAAGATCACCGCTGGTGCAAAGTCCGTCAGAAATTAGATACCTATTTTGATATATATGTATAATATAATATGTTCGCTTATAATGGTATCAAGCCGACGAACCGCATCCCGATACAAGACCATGCACGATATAGAGCTGAACAACGTTACACGAGTTTACTGTCATGTATCAATAAGTAGGCTACTGCGCAACAGGAGCAAAGAAAAGTTAATAGATTATACTATCCTCATTATACTAAATACTTAAGTTTGTTAGTTGGAAAACGAGAACAGCTGTCCTCTGAGGCAGCGATGGGTATGAAGTGTTAGCAACTACATTTTCTTAGCCTCGGCACATGAGGGAGCAGGTACATCATTTCAGTTTTTTTTCAGGGGGCAAAACAGTATCCGCGGTACACAAAAATTTGATCAAATTTAGAACGCTACATACAGTTAACTGTAAATCGAGCATCGAGTTCAGAAATAAACGTCTACGCACGAAAAAAGATTCCGATACGCATTGAATCATCACTATAGTTTGAGTCGTTTCTTACTATGTTTGATTTTCTGCTGTCTTAGACTCCTAGCGAGGAAAAAGGACTATCTTATTTCATAAAATGCACTGACATACTTATAAAATAATTGATTTTTCCTTCGAATTCAGGAAGGCATTTGCCCTTTCCCCGTCAAATGACGTCCCTGAACTTAGGTTCAAAACTTAGGTGCAAATATGAGGCAGGGTGGCCAGTCCTGTCCCTCGCCGTCTTATCTTCCCACCGACAGTGTACGGTAAGTGTACTCGTTATAGCTGAGTGTTTATTTTAGTGCGTAAATGATAGTACTGGTAATAGTAATAGCAATAACAATAATAATGATTATAATCAAGTAAATAATTATAACATACAGAGTGCAGAGTGTAAAATGGTTACACAACGGTTGTAATAGCCTAATAGGGATAAATAGTAGGACAGTTAGGATAGTGGGTCAAACAAGATTAAGGACAGGTAAGCAAATGCAGATGCATTGACCAATTAGTTTCACATCAACGTTGGAATATTTTAGAACCAATAACTTTTTATTTTTTAATGAAAGCATAGAAACTGTTTTCATCTTAATATCATGTGATAATAAGTTCAATAATCGAGGACCAACAATTCACAAGCTATTAAATCGTCAAGCAGCACGAGCATATGAAATAACATATATCCTCGAACCTCAAGTGATATAAAGAATAAATCTGAGCTACTGATATAAATAGTTTTAAATCTTGAGGGTAAATATTATTTCTAAACCTGAGCATAAGGATGATAAGAGACATGCAGAACAGACCACATATTTAAAGTATATTGAGTTCATTGAATAGAGGATTCGAGTGAGCCAGTAAGGTGAGTTGGAAATAATTCGAACTGCAACTTTCCAAAGCTACAATATGCGTTCCAGATTACAGGTTTTCTAAAGAGAAGTCCAAACAACACAGCAGTACGGTAATTAATATACGGTTCTAGAAGGGCATCATATAATAGTTTATGCCAACCGTAGGTAAAATGCTGACGACCGTTGACACCTAATTGTAATCATGTCAAATGTCTTTTCTATATAAGCTGTTCAGCAATTAAACCACCAAGGAATCTGTATACACGAGGGAGTCGCACATCATTTACAATTATGCTGAATGCAGTATCAAGAATCACACTATTAGCAAAAATCACATAGTCTTACCTAAGTTCAAAGATAAAAAGTCTACAGAAAACCATGGGCGTATCAGTTCATCATTTAAAGTTTCAGTTAACACCAAGGACTATGACCGGTGGCAAAAATATGTTTGTCAGCAGCCAACAATATTAGCTTTAAGGCTATAACACACTGCAGATAATAAACAGCAAAAGTCCAAAGATTGAACCTTGATGAAACTCCCTATCTCATAAACAAGCTAATTGAGCAACGGCGATTAACGGAAACATAATTTTATTATTGCAACCTATTGGATAAGTGGATAAATTGCTAGGGAGTCAATTCAGAGGCGTGCCTTTATTCCATAGTGTTCAAGCTTATTTAACAGTACCTTATGATTTATTGCATCAACAATACAACAGCCTTTGCCAGAATAATCAACTTACTCTTTTATAGCTAAAAGCTGAATTGTTTCGATTAATGGTTCAGCCGTAAAAGGAAGAAAAGGCGCAATGCAATATCCTGTGAAAGAATTGCGAATTACAGGTCCATTTCTCGACGTTTCAGAATTCAAAGCAAAGCGGTAAAACTAAATAGCTTTAACAATCAATTTGTTGTTTAAAAAAGTGCAAAAGCAATTACTTTTCGATTAATATGTAAAAAGAAGAGCAACATTAACCAGTGGACATTATTTTGTAACATTAGGCCTACAGTTATAACAGCGAGTTTGTTTAAATTAGCAGACAATGGGTTCTATCGTAAAGGAAACTCCGCTAATACTATGATCAGAGCATAGTCTGCCACCTGTCATCGTCCCAGCCACGCCCTGGTAACTTTTGTGGTCAGTGCACTTCAAGAGTGGGCCATTTATTAAACCATAATTATAACTGTTGGTCTATCGATCCTCCTTCACGAGTGATACGTTAAGTCAGTTAGAGACACATTCTGCATTCCCTGGGCTAATGCTACATGAACGGGCACCACAGGGGTCATGCATTGGGGCATCATAATAGGGGTCATGCAATATCCGTTGAAAGAATAACGAACAACAGGTTTAGGAGACATCTCTTTATATCTCTCCACCAAAACTGCATCGGCAAAATTCAGTTTGATATCCGCAATATCGCAGTGTTTTGCCTGGTATACTACATCAATTGCAACACTTTCCATTCTTGCATTGCATGGGAATCCAATGCTCAGACCACGCGCAACTTTGTCATCTGGCCCATATGGGACATACAACTGATATGTCCGTGATGCCTGGAATGTTCGACGAAACAGCTGTCCGAAGTTAAAGTCATATCCAGTAGCAATCTGCCCCATTACTCCCTCAGATCCACGAGCAACGCTAGAAACTGACGGTACTCGGTAGATGTCTGGAGGGATTCCAACGGGAAAATGCACATAAAAGAAACCCGGTTTAGTACCAACTTTTGTATAATTCCTATTCACTGTCAAATAGGCCAAACAACATCCCAAACATTCTTTATATGTATGGATAGGAAAATGGAGAAATCTGTCATAATATTTTGATATAAATTCGTCACCAGTATCTGGAGCGAACCCGGCATGCATGCCTCGGTAGTCAGTACAGTTTGGATGATGTGCCATCGTTGTGTTTCTGAGGTACGGAAACACCTGTGTGCACATCTAACTGGTCTTGTTTCCTGCAGGAAAGGTTCACTCTAAGTAGGCCTAAGCACCTGAAAAGAAAATCAGTTAAAAGAAAATACATAAACAATGGCATAAACCACTTGACATAATAACAGTGATAGAGAGGAAATGATGAAAATGGCCAGAGTGATGACAAAATATGAAGAAGTGATACATTTTATCAAACGAATGGCTAGCGTTTGCAGTGAATAATGTAGGCCTTACTATTGCGGTGAGTTGTAGTGACCCCTAAGTAATTACCCGATGTGCAATAGCTTCATAGTGAATGAGAACAGAAAGAGATCAGGAATATTCTAAGGATGACATGACAATCTCTCCTTGTTGGCTAGGTTATGTTAGAGCGCTGTAAATTTTTTGCAGGCGTGGCTTCCAGTTACATTTTTATCTAAAATCATTGACAAATTATAGCTTGTAAAATTAAACTGCATGTTGATTCTACCAATTTATTTGCATCCATAATATCAGTCAGGTTTTCAGAAAAATTACTTTACTTTCTACTGAGTTTCCTTTAATTCGTCGGCTTTCGGATGTATATATACATATACACAAATGTTTTATAAAAATAGCACTCTCCTGGCCTCGAAACATGCGATTACGACAATTAGAATGGTTTGCTTGGGAATAAGTAATAATACTATTTTCAGTTAACATAATTATGTAGACGTTTACGTGAAAAGGGACCAGATTGTGGGTTTGGAGCTATTGGCATATTAAAATGTTCAAACTGAGAGTGAAATAAAGAGTAAATCTGCATACTATCCAGCACATGCCTGGTTATTGTTGAGACTGGTAAACACAACAACCCCGAAAATTTTGACAAATTTGCGATTAAAAAATAGGGCCTACAGTACCGGGGTAACATGAAGTTGTATGTTCTAAGGTTTTTGCAACTGGTATTGCATTGTTATGGTACTGCATTGTTATATATCACTGGAAGCTATTTCTTGTAAGCTTCACTAATATGTTACTGCCGATTAATTATCTGACTAATTATTATTATAGGCCTACAGGCCTCGTGAAATAGCCTACTGTAAGCCTCTTCTTCTTCTTTAGTGCTCTGCCCTTCGGCAGGTTCCAACCTCCAATGACGCCACTCCCCTCCGTACTGCAAGCCTACAGTCCCCCAACACGTGCCCCACCCAACTCCGTCCCTCCCCCACTGCTGCCACCAGCGATCGCTCCCCATCAACCACCTGTAGCACCTCGTCAAATAACGTTGCACATCCTCTGTATTTTTAGCGAAACACCAAATCCTGTCATAGAAAACTTTTATCTTCAATACCGGCGAGGGCTCATTCGTCCACCACCTTAGGGGTACCACGTGAAGGTTAAGTGGACGTTGATAGGAGACGCTTACAAATTTCCACCCCAGTAAGCCTACAGAACCGAAAACAAATAACTCACATTTTGTAGAAACACAAAATCCTGTCATAGAAAACTTGTATGTCAATGACATTGAACCTTATAGGTTAAGTACGTTGATAGGAGAACGTAATTATAAAAAAATTAAAATCACAAATTCTAACCCAAAACATGTTTTCGCTTAAACTAGATTCGACAATCTGGACCCTTTTCACGCATAGGCCTACGTCCACATATGAAATTGAATAATACGTTAATGTCAGGTGAAGTGAAACAGCATAAACTTCCTCCCTGCTATACTGAAACACCTTTGTAATTACCTCAAAGCGAAAGTAGGGCTTACAGTTTCAATCACGGATATGACCGAAAATCGTTAAACTTTCGTCTTTTGCTCTCACGCTCCACGTAAACTCTATGCTTGTTAATTAAAATCTCGCACACACACACACACACACACTCGAATCGGGGAGATACGCTAGTTAGGCTAATATAAGTTCGTTGGCTAGACAGTGTTCGTCGGCTTTAAGTGCTTTCTTTGCAGACTTCTCCAATCTGGGCTTTTCAAACGTAGGCTAGGCCAACTTGCTGCAGGCCACACGATATTGCTTATAACGACCTATTAACCTAGATTGCATTAGCCTAACAGTTCAAAGTCTGAGTTACCATGCATAACCGACTATAATTATGCTCTTAAATCTTAATTTATGTCGAAGACAACATTATGGGCATCATAATCATCATCACAATCATCATCATCATCGTCGTCGTCGTCGTCGTCATCATCATCATCATCATCATCATCATCGCCACCGTCGTCATCATCATCATCATCGCCACTACCACCACCACCACCACCACCTTCACCACCAGCCACCACCACCACCACCATAAATTACGACTCGATGCAAGACTTAGTCCTTTAGCTTTATAGTGTTTATGTACTGAATTTCAATAGACGCAGGTGACAGGTCAACCTCTAGTGTTCGGGTTTCATACTTTTAAGTGCAATGTTATGTAATACATGTGATGGGTAATTAAGATTTTGTAACTAATTAGTTAGTATTAGCATTGGTCCGAAGTTCATAATTAGATTGCGAATTGGCAGTTTAGGATAAATAATTAATTAGAATTTGAATTAGCACTCAATTAATTAATTAGGATTAGTTGCTGACATCAGAATACAAAACGACACATATCACCAGCTTGGCATTCAATCTAATAGACAAAATTAATATGACGAAACTCAAATTTCAATGATCTTCAACTAATGTCTTCTTATTGCGGAGTTGCACTTCGGAACTTTCATGACTAATAAGGTGTTGTCTTCAAGCCTATTTCTTTATTCATTTGTTACAAATCCTGCAGCACAAATGCCGGAGTCCCGTGACAGAATCTCCCCAAAGTCTCCCCCCGGAGACCCTATTTCGAAACAGATTCTTTCCCGGAGACACTATTCTGAAACACAGTCTCAGGGGGGAGGGATAAGAATATTTCATCCCCCGTTGAGATAAAGTCTCCCCGAGTATACTTTATTTCAACAATCGTATAGTTGTTAAAACGGTGAAAACTGAATAAAAAAGGAAAAAGGTCGTTTCTCAAAGAAATAAAAAGCCAAAAAGCGATAAATAAATAATAAAATAATTTGACTTTCTTACATATCGTACTGCATTTTGAAATTAAAAGCCTTGTTTATGTACATTAATTATAATCAGCAAATAACACAACTTAATTAGTTAACACTAAGTAACATTAATCCACACAAATTATTTTATTTTTATTAGTTTGGTTTAATAAGAAAATGAGAAATTACAAATATTTAAATCTTTTAAAATTTCAATTATAAACATAAGTCCACCTGGGCCCATACTGACATAAACTAACACAATTAAAAACTAAACTCAGTTAGTAGCCGACGTTTCTCACCTTTAGAATACTCTGCTGGATATTCTTTTTTGGTAATGTAATTAAGCAATGCTTCACATTGAACCTTATCCATGAAAATAATTTGGAAATGTTTCACAATGTAACACTTATTAATGCAACTTATAGCAAAATATATACTAACTAATATTGAGTCCGTTGAGATCATCTAAGACTATGCAGAAATAAACTTGAGCTACGAATAATTTATGGTGGTCTACAACTCTACACCTTAGAGTTGACCAATCAATTTTGTTCAGCTTTTGTCATCTGCGTGAGCAAATTCCATTCTAAGCGAAATAAAAGCGCGCCGACATTCAAGTGGTGATTTTACATGCCGCATTTGCTACCATAAAACATTTAATTCATAATTTTATGGTTTTTTATTTCGTATTTATTTGATGTCCAATTCAACTAATAAACTTGAAAGTCGTATACTAAAGAAAATATACGTATTAAATCCTATTCAAAATTATATAGAAAAGGAACCGAAAATAGAGGGGCCGATTTTAGTAAGGGGGAGACTTTGTATCGTAGATAGGGGAGATTCTATTTCAATGAGGGAGACTTTGTACCGATACACAGTCTCCGGGGACACTCTGTATCAGCCAGAGGAGACTCTGTTTCGGGGGAGACTTTATATTGCGACACCGGCTCCACTGATGCTGATATTGCAGGAACAACATGATATCTCAGACGTCGCTCGAAAACTCTGAGAAATATCATTATTTTCTTGCTAAAAGCTAAGAATGTTATTATTGCTAAGACAGGCCTGAATGAAACAATGAAACAGTCTTGTCGACTAATGCGTCAAAATCGATTTCCTCTAATTGCATGCACAGAATCTGATATGAACGTCGTGCATTAAACGCACGGATGACCGGACAACTCTTTTGGACAATCCCTCTGACTAGACGCAGTGCTCATGAATAAGCTGGTGTCCTGCGCTTCTTTGGAGTTTACGGTTACGATTACGATTAAAATGTGCGATAAATTAAAAAAATAAAGATTTGTATACAAGAATATAGGTATATAAGCCGTATGTATGTATATATGTATGCATTTATGCATATATTATATGAACATGCGTCTCAGATTCGCCCATCTGTGTGACTGCTCCAGCCTATTCAACACCAGCCTAGTGAAACAAAGAACTAGCCACTGAAACGGCTTTCTATCCCTTCTTCATGCCCTTCTTTCTGTAAGATCAAGGTATCGCCACACCTTGTAATCTACTGAGAATAATCGGCTCAACTAAACCTCGCATCGTCCAGGCTCCAAGGGCCTTTGATGCGACTCTGTAGCGGATAGTTTACTCATTTCGTCTAGTATTTCTCTTTCTGACTTTAACTATGGTTTCACTTTCAACTGTTGAAATAACAAAGCGGTTCACTTTGTCTTCTGCACGTTTCTCTGCAACGAAATCCCAGTAAATCTTCTGTCATCATCGGCAGTTCACGCGTCATTTGATCGTCCCACTTCCGCCTTGGCCATTCTGACGCTTTCACTGTCATCGATAATATCTTCCACGTCATTTCAAATGCACAGTTCATCGTTTGACTCAGTGTAACCAAGTCAACAGACAACGCATCATTAATCTCAAAGTGCACCGTCATTTTCGAAAAGATCCGTCTGCGCGTGTAGGCTTAACACAAGTAAATCTATACTCGACCATCTACCAATTATTGTTTTTGTGTATGTGTTTTGTGTGTGTATAGATAATAAAGTGCTTCTTGATGGCACGACAATAATTATTGTCCACTGTTGAATTAACATGGTCGCCATTACGATGGCATGACATTGTCTTGGTTACACTGAGTCAAACGTTTGACAGTAAAGCGAACGATATTTACTCATCCATTTACTTTGGCAGCGTTGTACTGATATGTGATTTCAGAATTAGAAAGGACTGGAGTCTGTTACTATATCGCAGTATTCCGACTTTTTCGCTGGTGTATCTTCTACGGCTGTAATATAGTAATATTCCTCAGTATGCCTGACGTTTGAGGTTTAAACATTGGCTGCCAAAAATAATGGGATTGCAATTGGTTCAAGTCTGCTATATTTTGCACAATACAGGTGCAATTGATACTGGGCTGTAAACAGTTTCCGATCTTGGGCTTAGGAGCTTAAGAACGGGCCTGACCTTGATTTCTTTCCATTGCAGAAGAACAAATGAGTTGAATAATGACTTCTGATAGAGAGCGGCTATTGGAGTTGCTAAAAGATGCGCCATGCTAGACAGGAGCCCAGAGCCATCTGGTTCCACCAAAGAACCGTGAATGGCGGCAAGGGCATAGTAAATTAAATTCAATCATAATATCAGTAGCGACTGTTCATTTTGCCTCGGGCACAACGTAGGCCTACTACGGGTCAGGTAACACTTCACTGTAGTGAATGTGAGGCTATCAACAGTCACTTTTCCTTCGTGTATGGGACAAACGATCTTCTCCCTGCTAAGCTGACGCACCTCCATCCATAGGCGGCGAGAACCTCCCGCGAGATCGTCGAAGGTCCTGGTATTATGCCCAGCAATTATTTGATTTATTCAAGCAGCAAGGGCTTCAGTATATTGATTACGACGGTGTTTTGTCATTTTTCCAGAGTAAAAGTTTGAGATGAGGTGTCATCCAGAGCTTATATTGTTATTCTTTTAATCGGGAAGATGAGGTCTAACGCCTCAGTTAGGAAGCTATAGAAGGAGGAGAAGGTGACCTCAGTCGAGTCACAGGCAAGAATGAAGTTCCAATCCTGCATGGAGCGCCTCTGGGTAGGTCTCTTGCAGATGGGCCATATAAATTATCCGAATGAATGAATGAAAAACAGTTCCTGTATCCTGTGGATTGATCCGGGTTCCGGACAAGCAGTTCATAGATTGTCCTATCGTCTGTTCCAGTAGAACGACCGTAATGCTTCGTTCAGACCACCGAGCCAATCAATCACCGAGTTAAGGAAGAACTGAAGCATTATTTATAAAATATAAATGACCACTGCCTTGTTTGAATGGACGAGAAAGTTACGAGATCTGTCTGTTACATTCTACATTTGGTTATGCGTGTATTTCAGTTTTATATTGCGCTGTTTGTGTAGTATGATGGCTAAAAGATCAAACTGTTTTGTAAATTACAAATGATGTTATTTAGGTTTTACAAATCACTATAAATGGCTATAATAAATATCGTTTGACCATCTGAAACTTTCTTAGCAGAAAGGAGACAGGCCTGTATTTAGAGGCTTTGCTGATCCTCCTGTAGGATTGTCCTGTTGACATCGTTAAGAGAGAATGTCTGTAGTTGGTGTATGCCTAATTGACGAGTTTCTTTGCCTTTTACAATGTCTTTTGCTGCTGAATCAATAAATGGCTCGATTCGAAATAAATAAAAGAAACCATTAGATATACTCACTCCATGCATTAGCCTTTGCAATTGACATTAGTCTTAACATGTTAAATACTGAAAGTGAACCATTAATCGACTGAAAGCAAATGAAGGCCAAATGCGCCAATGATCTATTGAATGAAGCCACAATAATTCAATATATTTTCCATAGCTACGAATGACATCGTATTTGCATGGATCGTTCATTGTATTTGCGCTTATCCTGAAGGCCAGTGGGACATATTGCGAAGTCAATCACGCAATGACATCCGCAGAATTCGCGAGAACTGTATTGAATATAAGCCGCACAGTCTGACACGGTCAACATCAAAGTGATCAATTTTTATGCTATTTACTATTTGCAACATATTAGCAGGTTGGTAGAATGTACATTTACGTTCAGATGAAAGCGCAGACGTGAAAAGTTTAAGCCTGAATATTGGCTCAGTAGTTTGTACATGTGTAAAAACAATTTTTCTTCTTACATTTAAATAACGTTAAAAAAATGTCAGAAACATCAACATTTTACGAGGCGATAAGAAATGACGACAATGTGTATGTCTCAGAAATTACAGTTGCTCTAAACAACGTTGACAAACAGCGTCTGATGAATACTGAGTTGGCATTTTCGGACTTTGACAAAGGTATGAACATTCCTACTCGTAAGGCTAAATTCAGGCGACCCTTCAATCTGGCCGCCGTTCACGGTTCTCTCAAAGTATGTGACGTCCTGATACACAATGACGTCGACGTTTGTCTTGTTGAGGAGGGATCGTACAACGTCATCCACTGTTTGGTCTGCATTGCCTTCTATCAGCCCCACAACGAACAAGCCGTTGTCAAAACCTACCACAGTCTCTGTCGAATGCTTTCAGAGGACGTCATACGAAAGCTACTGCACATGGAAGAATCAAATGGACTTCGTCCACTCGAGTTTGCCGCACAGCAAGGTACTCTTCAACTTATGTCGGCCATCTTCGAAACTCCAGGAATTTACATTACAAGAGAAGAGGTAGTGGGAGTTTCTGTTTATCAGTGGTACGATGTTACAGAGGATGTAAATTCTGAGGCACTAGAAAGCCGGTATTCGATATCACCTTTGAAGTTCTTAGCTCGGATGGACGAACGTCATTTGATTAAGCCGCGCGTTCGTGAAGTACTTACGAACGGCGTTGTAGCCGACTGGATGACTGACGAGATTAGCAGCAAACACCAGTATATATATGGTGGACTCTTTCATCGCGTGCTGTACGTGATTGTGTTGACTATTTACGAAATGGATTCGGCATGGCTTAAATATGCTAAAAGACCTGCTGTTGATAAAGAAAATTATACTGATAATGCTACGGATTTGAGCAAAGACCAATGTGGAACTGGGTCTGTTGTTTCTATTTCTATTAGTACACAGTACTTCCTTGAAACTTTTTTAGTTTTTAATTTAATTTATTTGCTATTTCAAAATGTTTGCTTCTTTGCAAATGATGTTCGCGTCTATCTAGGTTTAGGTAAAACGTCATGCTACAGGGACGACTTAAATGGAAGAAAATGTCTAGTTATTGGACCAGCTGATATATTATTGCGTCCACTATATGACGTTCCAATAGGTGCATTGGTCATCATGGAAGTGATTATAAGACATACAGAATCTCAGCATGCTTTACTAATTTCTGCCATGAGTATCATCCGTGCAGTGTCTCCATTGTGTCTTCACATGTCAATTACCTTTTTCCTTCAAGCAATTCCAGGAATCGGACATTTGCTTATTTGCCTCCGAAGGATCTATTGGGATTTTGCTCTTGGCGCAGTCGCCATTCAGCTATTTATTGCAGCCTTTGTTCATTTTAATATGACATATTTTGGTGCAAATAGCAAACAAGGCTGCGTGACTGAGTTTTCGGATTTTCTAACTGCAACATACACCCTTTTTCTGACGCTGATTAATTCTCAGAATTACGATCATTTCGATGTTTTGTATCCACCAATCATGTACATTGCCAATGTAATCTACGGTTGCGCTGTAGGAATTCTTATGGTCAACCTGATAATTGCAATGTTCTCAGATACAATTAGTAAAGTTAACGAGCGAAAGACCTTAGAACTTAAACTTTGTCAGTTATTGTCGTGCGTTTATATAGAGGAAAGAATTTTCAGGTTGCCCTTTCATAAAAGGCCATGCAACAGATTTAACACAGCGTTATTGACGAAACGCTACTGTTATGAAAATGGTCATATTTTCATCATACGTCCTAAATATAACATACGCACTCGCAAAGAGCCGATGTGCAGCTAAAAACTGAAGCAAACTCATAGTGAGTTAACGCCTAAAAACACTGTACTGCCGTAAAATATAAATTGTGTTGACACTCTGAGCTGGTTCACATTAATTTGATTTTAACAATATCTGTTGTCTGTACTTTGTTTATAGTACATGTTCCACGTACTTGTCGATTATTAAAACTCTCATTTTATTATGTTTGAGTTGTTGTTGTTTTACGATGTTGGATTACTTATGAATTTAAATGAAACATGTCTTAAAGAGCTATGCGTAGGGCACCAGCTTATTCAAAAGCGATGCTTCATGTCTCAGAGGTTGTCCAGAGATATCAAGTGAAGATCTCGGTCCGGATGTCAGTCAGACCAGAGAGAGGAGGCACACGGTTCCTATGTTTCATTTAATAAGAGAGGATATCATAAATGTAAGAAGTTATCGCTGGCATGATATAGAGAGTAAGAAGCAGAAGACATTTCTCTTAAACGGCATATTACTTAATCACCTATGCATATTCTCGGTTTCCTCGATGACAGGCATTTCTAAGTTATTCCGTGAAACGAACCGTTCTACAACTTCTGACTTGCTGCCACATTTCCACTGTTTTCACGAACTAAAGGCTCAAACATCAACTAGTCTCTACACACGAACTACTTACAGCACACTACTTCTCATACGTAGCCTACCTGTATATATATATGCAACTTTCCAAACAGTCTGGACATCGTATAGAGATATATTTTGAGCCGTAAAGCGAGCCCTGTCTAGATATTTATGTAGGCCTATTTAAAATGTTTCTAAAATATTCAAACACGTCTAGAAATGTCATATCTCACATAATATATTATATATATATATATAATATTTAATATATATATATTATATGAAACACGTTCAAGCGTGACTAAGCCATTCTAAGGGATATCAAATAAAAAATCTTCTTTTATTGCAACCAAATTAATAATAATTATAAATTATCATCAGACACAAAAGGGTACTACTTTGGCAGGCAAAGGGAAACCCAGAATGGATTAAGGAATTCCGCTGAGTAGGGCCACCCTAATAGGAATTACAACAAAATATTACCAAGATGGTCAACAAAGTAAACAAATGTCTAATGGGTGAACCCCAGAGGTCAATGCAGCTAAACCAATCAATTGTATGCCTATTAACGATAATCTACCATTCATGAGCAGATTAACAAAATACCAGATAATTCTAAACTAACAACTTAACTATTATCTTAACTACACGCGGATATTTACACTTTGCAAAAATACTTTTTATGATGTGGAAGAGAGTAGTAAAGTACGAAATCTCTTTTTAAGGTCAATAACGATTATGCAACAGTACAGCACTGTAGCATTAAACCTTCTGCTATTATCGACAGCTCACGCGTCACGACGGTATTCCAATCTAAGTATCGACTGGCTTTCATTTTTTCCTATCTGAATGTTACATCGACAGGTGTCCCTGTAGCCAAATATTAATATATAGCTTTTTAGCTTAGTCGAACTTGGCTGAGAAGGCCTTACGTACGATAAGTGTTGTTGAAAATATTGACACTGGACACATGGTAGTAAATAGATTAAATTAATATTGAAAATATAAGTCAATTCTGTACAACAATTACAGCAAATCCTATCTACCTATAGTGGCGTATTTAATCTACAAAAAATAGATTATTATGAGGCTTATCTGATTCCCCATTACAAGTGCACGTGGATCCCATGTCGAAGTTATCGTAGAAGAATTCTTGGATTGGTCTCACGTAGTCGTAGATACTCGAGGTTCAATCGCTGGTCTCGAATACGAACATCACTTCTCCGTCTTTGAAAGTCAAGGTAGCGTAGAAATATCCGAATCCACACGTAGGAAGATAGTCTCACGCTTTAAAATTCCTCACAACTAACCGTCCAATTGACTCACAGTTGGCTCCGAATGACGATCGCTTCCAAACAACCTCGCAACAGTAATTCCAGTTGAATGTTAGTCTTTCCAAGCTTACGCCGGAACGAATGACTTAGCAATCACACTGTTTTACTCCGTTACACATCCACTTTCTCTTAACAGTAACTACAGCAGAACGACAGTCTTTCCTAACTTACGCAGGAACGATTGACTTCGAATCTCGCCATCTTACTTCATCGAATAATGTCGTGGCAACGCT